>CAJFCP010000717.1:211693-331422 GCA_904066005.1 Synergus itoensis | reverse complement strand
GTTAGACTATAGTTAGACTATAGTTAGACTATAGTTAGACTATAGTTAGACTATAGTTAGTTTGTTGGATAGACAATTGACAATTGAATGGCTAAATAGTTGGATTATTTAACAGATAGTTGGATGGATAGACAGTATAATGGTCCGATTGATGGGTAGGTATATGGATAAATAAATGGTTGAATTTGAATTGTTTATAGATGATTTAGTAGTTAGTTTGTTGGATAGATAATTGGATGGATATATGTTGTATTGTTTGGTAGAAAATTGGATTGTTCCATTATTGAATAGATAGATGAATAGAAGACTCAATTGATGAGTATAGGTAATTGGTTGGATAGACAGTTGAATAGTAGATGGTTGGATATGGATAGTTGAATGAATAGATGGTTTAATGGTTCAATTAGGTAACTAGATGGATAGTAAACGGTTGACTTGTGGAATAACCAATTGGATGATTCGATTGTTGGATAGATACTCGGATAGATACATGTTTAGATATACCCTCGGATATACCTTCAAATAATTTAAAATAAAAAGAAAAGTTAAAATGAAAAAATTGCAATAAAGCTTGTTATAATTTCTAAAAGCATAATTGGAACTGTTTCCTAATATTTACGAGAGACAGTCTCTTCTTGTGGAATGTTTTGAAGTGATTTGAATGAGGATATGGCGATATAGCTTTACCTGAGGGAAAGAGACATTTATCACGTTTTCAAGTACCCGGGTTCTGGTAGCATGGAGAAAGAAATATACGATGAGAACAAACCGAGAACGTATAAGCTACCTCGCGGACAGTGGAGCCCCTAAAGACTATTGGGCCATAAAAGGCACTTGGAGGTGACATTTATGGGACGTGGCGCTCGTGCGAGCCGTTGGCACGTCGTAAAACAGCCATAAAATATAAACGACTCGTAAACTAAACATACGGAAGCACTTTAACAACAGATTACTCTTAAAAAGCTCCAACTGCTCATCCGTCACTTCTACACCCGCAATTAACTTCCAAATTGCCGACATATCGTAAAATCGTAAATCTGGAAAATACGAGCCAATATAACTCCTCATGCTGACTCTAAAACCTGCTGATTTAATGGTCAAATTGCGGATAGAAACCAGATTCATAAAATTAGAAGAAATTGAAAGTAGGATCAACACGTCATAGAATTAAATATGTATATGGTTATATATATAATATGTATATAAGAAGACAAGAACTAATTACTGTCAGTGGGTAATAGGGGTGAGTCGAATATCGGTAAACACAGGAGAATAGTACACAGAACGAGCGATCAGCCAAATGCTAACATGCATATGCGATTAGCATAATCGAGTCGAGCAGAGAACCAGTTTGCAAGGACGCTTAAAAGCGGCCGCCAATGGCTTATGCCGCTGGCACGCTCGATGCATCCGTAATTCCATTTCCCCTCCAACAGAAAATCAGCTGAGCGACTCGATTCCAGCCGATTGAAATGCGTTGTGGATTCGGAGGTAGATAGCTTGCAGTAGAACATATATTCCGAAGTAATATCTACTCTATGGTCATATATATTTAGTCCTATACATATTATATATTTTATAAAAAATTACATTAGCCAAAAAGCGAGATAATTACGACGAAAATGCACAAGGCGTCTCTGCTTCGCTCCATGTGCTCGAAAAGCCGCTTTTAATATAATAACCCGTGCAGAAATTCCCAAACTTGGCCCAGATCGGTGATGGAACGCAGAACCTGATCGGGCCCAGATCTGTCCCGATCGGGCCCAGACTTAGCACGATCGAGCCAGATCTGGGCCCGGTCTGGTTCAGCGTTCCATCACCGATCTGAAATCATCCGATCTGGGCCCGATAGGGGCCACAGCAAAATTTCTACACGGGAATAATATGGCATTTTCTATATATAAGTATATATTCAATTAGGTTGATATTTAATGATCAGGGAGCTCATTTTCTTCTTCAAATGAAGATTATGTGACTTAAGAGCTGTGAGTCGAATCATTACTTTTATTATGATTATAGGTTCGGTTTCCATTAGGTCATTAGGTGATAAGTAAGTGATTAACTAGATTCTAGAAGAAATATAAACGTATTAAGACACTTTGCAGTATCTGCTAATTACGAATTCATTCATACAAATTATACTATGCTGATGCAATTTGTGTTCAGTTGAGGTGATAAATCAATTTCTTGTTCATTTTTTTCGACTTTTTTAAAGAGGTTTAAATTTACGATTGTTTTTAGTAAATTTCTGTTTTGTTTTCTTATAAAAGAATTCAGTAAAATAATTTTTATTTTCTCTTGAAGACAAGGTCTCGTAAAAAAGTAAAACCGTAATTCAATTTCTCTTCTCGTTTAACGTTTTAACGGTTCTAAAATTAATTATCCGCCATTTCAATTAAAACGTAAGCAACAATTTGTTAGTAAAATTTTTATTGTTTATTTCGCAGTCGACCAGTCTCGTATTTCAGGTTTCGATCCTCGTAACGGTGGCCGGTTAATGGTTTGTCCGGCGAAACATTAACCCAGTTTTATTACTCAAAAGGAAATAAATAAAGTAGACCGTGTTGCGTGAAATTCATATACGGGTTGAGAATAATAAATCGCACAATTCACTTTACGAACCGCTAATTAAACAGGATTTCAAATTAGACTCAAACATTTAGGTATCTAAATCTTGAGAGGTGAATAAGGCGAACTCTTGTTGTTTCTTATGGTTGCAACATTGTCTCAGTCACTCTATGTTCTTTGACGGAGCGTGATCAAGATATGGAAATCCGCCAACTGTTTACTCGAGCGTCTAAGTCTCGTATATTCCTGTACTTGTGAGACTGAATTATGCTATATTGTTAGTTTATGGGAATTGAATGCATGTAAATTTGAAACACTGAGTTATAGTGATTGGTTTCTTTATCGGGGTCAAGGACATGATTTAAAGCTGTACTAGATTGAAAAATATGTCAAATTCAATAAAAAAGTGTTTTAAAAATCTTTAAAAATTCCTAAAATGTGTAAATTAAAAAAAGGGTGTTAAAATATCTCTTCCGAATGCTAGAAAGGTCGCGATTGCATATACATATATATAATATATTTAATAAAGGCTCTGCCTGCCGGGATGAGTTTTAGGAATGAAAAAGACGTAAATACCGCCGTGAAAAAAAAATGTGGAGATAACGAGCACGGTTTGCCGGTTTAACGTGTCCAGTTTTTATATTCAGTTCCCACCCACATTCATTATTATATACTATGTTACAAGAGCTTCGAGATAACGTCAGGGGGGTCGATAAACGAAAAAAAGGCTGTCATGCAAAAGTTCACCGTTGACGCGATAGAGCGTAAAAATTAAATGACGTAAGCCCTAGATTCGTTTATCTCGCTTCAATTGCCGCCAGCATTTGCCTCCAGAGTCTCGATTACACTGATTGACCGCTGTTTCGACTATTTTGCAGCTGATTATATGTTACATGTTGTGTTACAGATTGCGACCTGCCTCTGACACGAAAGCGAATTAAACAAATATGGAAAAAAATGGGAATAAATGAGGCTTAATATATTTATTGAATCTCAAATTATATATCTAAACCTTCAACTTTAGAACGAGACTTAGAATTTGTAGAATTTATAGCATTTCAAACCTGCGGAAAGCGAGTTTCAGTCCAAATACAATTTTCACACCCAATTTCTCATTCACCCCAATTTGCGGAAAGTAGCACCTCGCATAAAACTGAAGGCTCAGTGAATGGTGATTTAAATGGAACCACAATGCAAAAGGCAGGTTGGTTTTGCGTGACTCGCGCCACAGGGAGTCTGACACCTCGAGAAGAAATGCCTCACGCTCTAAATTCGAAAATTCGAAAGTCTAAATTTTAAGGCTTTATATAGCTGCAAAAGAATCAACCTTAGTTCTTCCTACTTTCCCTTTTTTTCGAGATTCTTTTTTCTGTGCTAACGTAACATCCTAACTGCAACTTTCTCCTTACCCCAGACCCTGAAGTTCAAGGGCCACTGAATCATAAAGCCAGCACGATCTGCACCAATTTCTTAGCGGCATCTAGTTCAGATTTCACCGGAAAGGCGAGTTGTAAAAGTTTCACGAACTCGTCACCCCTCGCCCTCCTCTCTTTTCTAGAGCTCGAATTTAGGAAAAGATGACGTTCTCACTCGAAAAACGAGTCTTGGATAACGGAATCATGAGACGACGACCTCGTATGGAAATTTCAGGAATTTAAATTGAATTTTTAATGAAATAAGTACTTAGTACAAAAAGAGAAATTTAAATTGTTCAGATTTCAATCAGCGTCTTTCTTTTATCTTTATTAATTCAATTTTTACCCAGAACGGGTTAGTTGATCCTAATTTTTTAGAATAACAAGAAAATCTGGTGTCTTCTAGACTCTTTCAATTTAAATTGCTAATTTCTAATTAATTCGGAGTTAGAAAAAAAATTCTATTAAAATTGGGGGTGGGTGAATGTCGATTATAAAATTAATACAATTTGATTAAACCATCATAAAAAAAAACCTTCATCTTTATAAAAAGATATTTTTTAGCTCGTTTTTTAGCTTTGAATTCCTCGTTTTTTAATTAAAGTTCCAATTTGTGTGTTCGATACAAATTCTTTCAATCTATAAACTATCTTCGAAGTTTGAGTCATCATAGCCAAGTTTCGTATGCAAAACTGAATTTATGACTTGTTATCGAAGTCAAAATGATTGCCAAAAAGATCACGTGATCAGGATGAGTTGTCACAAGTGACAGAGCCTGAACCACTGCCAAGGACGATATGTTTGCAAAGCATTTCGGAGTCTTGGACTCGCACTATAACTAATTGCTATAAGGAAAGTTCAGATTATTGCGGTCACTTGAAGTGTCAGAGGAAAATGTAATTTACGCACTCCCTAATTCGTACAAGAATATCATTTACGAAAATTATTTCTCATTGCAAAAAGACATCGTCAGTTCCTTGAATTTTAGCTTTAATTTTAATAATAATACCTAATATTACTAATAATAACAATAATAATAATAATTAATAATTAAAGATGAGAAAACTATTTATAATATGCATTTCAATTATGCTTTCTTTTTTTTTGCAAAATAAATTCCAAACTTATATTAGGAGAGATAAGCCGAATAATAACTTAGTCATAATTAAGTTTCTATTCTTAGAACTTCCAATAACAAAACGTTTTCCTTATAATTAACATGAGGACATTAATTACAATTAATTTTTTCCTTAAGTGAAGGAATTTATAATTTTTTCGTCTAATTAAGAAAGAGAAGAAGCAACGTTTATAATATTGTGAGTGTAAGTTGTATAAGACAATGGAGTTGATTACTTGAAATCGTGGTAAAAAGGGTAATTAAATTAAGCGAGTTGGATCATATTGTAGAATTATGGAAATGAGGAGGTGCAATGCTCAACTTAATTCTATTAGTACTTTTAGTTCGAAGATATAGAGTACGATTTCTGATTTAACAAACCGTGACGTCGCAAACCCATCAAAATGTATTATTAGGAAGCGTAACGTAGTTCGTGTCGAGGTTCTTGTGCTTCCAAGCAAGTAATTAGGGTTCAGGATGCATACAACTTATTTTCCAGGTGGAAAAATTATTCATACTAATTAATCCAGAATGCAGGACAAAGTTAGTATCTTTAATTTCAATTTATATATAAATGATGTTAAATCAAGTCAAAGGACTTCAAATTGCTTCAAGGGATTTCAAAAAACTTTAAATGACTTCAGAAGACTTCAAATTACTTCAAATAACTCGAAAATACTTCCAACTATTTTAAATATCTTGAGAAGACTTCGGACGAGTTCTAAAAATAAACAAAAGAATATTTTTTCTCGTTATCACTGACTAAAGCACAATTTGGAAAACTTTCGCCTGTAAAATCCGCTTTAGAGAGAATATAATATAGTAAAAAATATTCATCCCTAAAAAAGATGAGTTTTTAGTTGACATTGACGTCCTTCTGTCTCTACGTATAAAGCATCACCGTAAAATTACAAGGGGCCTTTATTTTCTCGTCTAGGGTTTCACAGCTCAGGGAGACACGAGCGTGCAAAGTTTTGACGCCACCCCGTAAATCACCTCCAAGACTCGCTCTCAACTCTGAAAGAAGCGAGATCTCACCCCGGAGTTTCGCTCGCCGTATGTCTCTCGGCTCGGATCTTCGGATGTTGTATAAAATGTGTATCTGTATTCTCTATACACGATGATTCGAAAATTCCGTCGAGCCTACGAACGTAACGATAAAATAATTGCCTGGGGAATTTATATCCAAAGCTCCGGTCAGAGGCGTCGCCTCGAATTAAAATCGTTAACACGCTAACGGCTGGACAGACACGTTGCCACGTTAATTAAATCTTTGTCGCCCTCGCTTGCTACCTATTGCGATTCTCTTTTCCGATCTCGTGAGAGAGAAAAGAATCTTGTCCAAGACTGAGTTTTGAATGAAAGGTCAATTTTTTTAGCGGGGAAACAATTGTAGAGGTGGAAGTTTGAGTCGTTTTTTAAAAAAGGAATATTGTGGGTAAATTATATATTATAGGAAGAAATGATATTAAATTAATTTAAAGGACTTCAGGGAGACTTCAAAAGACATTGTCAAACTGTAAAGTATTACTCTAAAGTAAACTTTAGAGAACTCTTCGAAGATTCTCAACAAACTCGAAAGGAGTTCAAAACTTTATTGATTAAGAATTTATTTGATTTCAAATTATTAAAATTGGTTATAGATTATCTTGAAAAAATATTAAATGTGTGTAAATAACTTCAAAAAATTGAATTGAATTTTAGTCCAATTTTTAATGGAACTCCAAGTTTTAATGAAATTGAAGAGACTATGAGCGGCTTTATAAAGCTTCATACAATGTTAACCAAGTTTGAAAGAATGAAAAGCCTTTGAAGAATAGAAAGCAAACTCTTGGAAGACTTTCACGAACTTAAAGCTCACAGACTGTATATAATAAAAAATGTACCAAGAATCTGACTTATATCCTGCACATAGATTAACGACATTAAAAGGTAAAACATTTTGCCTAACAACTCACGAAGGATGTCTTTAAATTGCAAAGTACATGAAGACATAAATAAAACATGAGACGATTTACAAGGGGCGAATTTCTTCGACGCCCAAGTACGAACTCCACTGTAATTAAAAGAGTTGACGCACGTAATCATTTTAGCGTGGGGATATTACATTGTATTCTCAAGATAAGAAGCCCACGTGCGCTTCCTGAAATTAATTAGACATCCGATTGTTTCTTTTATTTCCTTTTTTTATTCCATGCATAGAAATGTTGAGAAGGCGTTTCTTTCGGCAGTATTTCAATTCTTACTGGGATCGTGCTCGCACCACGAAGCAAAGTAAAATATTATTTCGAATGTCTTTAAATAAGATGCAATAGACTTTTTCGATTGTGCAAAAGCGAGTTAGATGAACGAAATAAGCGATAAACGTGTAAGATTAAGTTTTCTGACATCAGAAGACATCAGAAGACTTCAAAGGATATAAAATAACTTCAGAAGATATCAAAAAGAACCCGGGTAGAAATTTTGCCGTGGCCCCTGTGGGGCTCAGATCGGATGATTTCAGATCGGTGATGGAACGCAGAACCAGACCTGGCCCAGATCTGGCTCGATCGTGCTAGGTCTGGGCCAGATCTGGGCCCGGTCTGGTTCTGCGTTCCATCACCGGTCTGGGCCAAGTTTGGGAATTTCTGCACGGGAAAAAGTGTCTTCAGAAAACTTCAAATTTTTTCCCGAGTAGAAATTTTGCTGTGGCCCCAACCAGGCCCAGACCAGGCCAAATTCTGGCTCCGATCGGGGCCAAATCGGGGGTTTTCAGACCGGGGATGAAACACGCGGCCCGACAAGGCTCAGACCCGGGTCTGGTCGGGCAGATCGGGGCCCAATCGGGCCGGGCGTTTCATCACCGATCTGGGCCAGATTTGGAAATTTCTACACGGGATTTAAATGACTTGAGAAGACTTTAGACAAAAAAAACTAGAATTCATGTCTTTGCACCTCAAAGCAAAGCAAAGCGTTATACTTCGAATGTTTTGCCTTGTACAAAAGTCGCAAAAGACTCTTTCGATTGTGCAAAAGCGAGTTAGCTGAACGAAGGTGATAAAGTGTACGGAATACTCGATGCAAATTCCGGTTTAAAGAACTGCTTGCACTAGAAGAAGCGAGCGTTGGTGTGAAAGGTGTATTATAGCTACACCTCGATATCGCGCCGCGATAATCGTAAAAATATTTGCTCGAAAGGGGGAACGTTTAGCGGCACTTGAGTTTGTGTGTGAAACCAAGGCGAGGTTGAGTTCAAGCTGCGGTAGGTCGGATTATTATAATATATGGGAGTTTCATTTCGGAACTTTACACCCAATTTTTCATTTAAAATTATATAGCAGAAAAAAAGAAATAGCAGGCAGAAATAATTTTTTAGCTTCTGCTGAGGGTGCAGCGTCAGCAAATTCACTGTACCTCAAATATTGTTTAAGGCTTTTAGTCTTTATTCAAGGTCAATGTGGATTAAGCTCTCGAAATTATGATTTTTTTTAGATTATGTCTAATATATAAAACACAAGCTGAAATTTTATTTTTATAGTTTTTGCTTCCTCATAGAGGAAGCTTTGTAGTCGTGACATTTTCCAATATTTTTAAAATGGTTTAATTAAACTTTCCTCACTTGATAAATGTCTAATACAACATTCTAATCAATTTTCCGGATGTATGTGTGTATGTGTGTATGGATGTCGCCGTTTTTTGTCGCCCTCGTAATATAAAGACAGTTGTAGGTAAATTAATGAAATTTGTAGGGTATATTGGCACCATCAATATCTCAAAACGTGCCAAAGGATTTTTCAAAACATTGAATTTAAAAATTTTTATGTACATTTAGAATTTTTGTAAAATTGATTTTTCCACTATAATGAAAATTCAAAGCTTATATGCAAAGGAAAGAATGATTCCTTGTGACGAAACGAATCGATTGACACTGATCTCTGTATAATTAATGCATTTTATTGAATATTAAGGAAGTTATGCTTTTATTTATAATTTTGAAAAATTTCGTTTTCATCTTTGTTTTCAAATAACTAGAATTCAAAGCTAATGTAAGAAAGTAAAAGGTTTTCTGCATCGTATAAAATTAAGTAATCTAAAATAAATAAATTTTATTAAAAAATATGAATGATGAGGTCGAAAGATTCTTTGTTTCGAGAAAAAAGAATTATATATATTTTTAAATATTGAGGCAAATAATTAATGTTTCCTCTGCTCAAAAAATGAGCAGAAAAAAATATAAATATAGTTAAATGGAACACTCGAGATCGAGTTCACAGTTTATTTTAATAATCTGATTTTATAATAGTTTCAACACGAAGAGATAGATTTTTTTTTAAATGAATTGAAAAATCAGATGTATTTTGAATAATATTCAATCCGGGAACTTCAGAATAAAATATTTCATCCTTCACCGCATAAATCTCACATCCTCCTCTATAATGTTAAAGTACCCAGCTCATTCAATCCACCTGATTATCCCTCTCATGAATATCGTCACCCTTTTGCTTAATCCCCATTTAGAGTCTACTCGATGCTTCATTTGATTAGCACTGTTTGTCTAGGTGTGGGCCAGGGGTCATAGAAAGCACGAATTCGTTACAGCTCGCCATTAAATGATGAATCGCGCTTATATGTATATGTATATGTATAATGTATATATTGTATATGTATAATATACATACATACATATAAATTACATAATGTACATATAATTGATAATAATAAAGTATTAACTTTGTCAGATTTTGTCGAATTTTATTAAAGTTTAATCTGTCTTTACTCTGTTTTAAAATTTCCCTTTTTTGTCCAAAATTTAGTATATTTTCACTAATATTTTTAAATATGATACATTTGTCCCTAAATTGCAAATCAGTTTAGGAAAAATTGATATAAGTTTCTCCACATATATCTGATATATTCCTACATATTGGCATGGCCGACACTGTCACAAAAACCGAAGCCTATAATGAAAAAAAGCATGTACCCACCAACAGCTGTCTCCCAATAAGAACCCCCATCTCGCGTGTCAGAGGGCGTCTTTCCCAGCATAGCACGTTCTCCGAAAATGGAGGGTAGGGGCTTCGTAAATCGAAAATTCGACTCTGAATGAGGGGTGAGGAAAGGGGGGAGGTTAGCTGTGCTATTGGATCTAGCCAGAGGGGTAGTTTGACAACTTGACAAGAGCACAAAGGCCGCGGCTCGACGCGCGATTCTGGCTATGGCGGGATGCGGGAAGGAGGCGTCGCGACGCTCAGAGATGTGTGTAATATATAAACATATATACATATATACTATATACATATATGTATGTACATATATACATGTATATACTTATGTATGTATATATATTATACATATATCCATATCCTTTGTAAAATGTGTGAGAATAACGCGTGGGAGGAAAGCAGATCCGACGCTCTGAATCGCCCCGAACAAAGGGAGCTTTACCCTTGTCCCTTGATTTCAGAAAGTTTGCTCCCAGGTCACAGGACACACTTCAATAGCTCCAGAAGCCAATATACAGATACCGGGCCTAATATCGAAACTTTTTGAACTTACAAGCGTCCCCCAATCTTCTTAATTAAATCAGAACACTTGAGGGAGAGACAGGAGGGTGCAGGAAATCGAAAAATCGAGGCAATTGCGCTGAAAGCGGGTCAATGGAAGTCATTTTGAATTTCACGATTGAGAGGGTCTAATCGAGTGCCTTTGGAAGTAATTTGGAAGTAATATGTCTTTTTGGATGTAGTGAAAAATATAATAACATCCGCGCATTGAGAAAAGTGGATGTTTATATTTGAAGTATTTTTAACATAACACGCAGAAGAACTACAAATTATTTTACATTTAAATTCAGTATTAAAACAGTCCAGTTAACAAAATAATCCCACTTCAGTTTGATCCGCAATTTTGATAAAGAAGTGCGATTTGGAAATTGAAATTAATTTTAGATATATGTTTTATGATGATATGAGTTTGATGCAACTGATTTTAAAACGTCCAGAATTACCATTACTATTACCATTAACATCCAGATGTTGTTAGTATTGAATATATTACATGGATATCAATACGTTAAAGATAAAAGGTATTAAATTTGAATGCATGCATTTTACCCATTCGGCGATGATTTTTCGCGGGAAAATAGAGATTAATGGCGATTCTTTGAGGAAGAATACAGGGTGACGATGGTAATGATTTTCGACAATGGGGAACTGTATCGCGTGCCGATAACGGTTCGATCGGCAATAAATATTGCATCTAACCGCACGCATAAAGGCTGCAGCCTCCGCAAAAGCGTTCCATTCATACCGATGCAACACATATAGCACACATTCGCCTCTCCCTCACCCTTTGCCCCATCCATATATTGATACACATAACCCGTTACAGTATGCCGGCCGCAAACATGATTTACGGCTCTTAAAAACTCGTTCGATTCATTAGAAAGCTTAGACCTCGAGATGAGGACATAATAGAGTCGCAGAAATGCACTTTAATCGAATATATAAACTTGTAAACACCTCGTCGGTAAAATCGACTCGCGTAAAGAAAAAATGGTAAAACGTTTTTCATTTTTACATGATCCGAAACGAATTATGTATCTTTAATTTTTAACTGCAAGACTTGCAGAAAGATGGGAGCATTATGAAGATTTAGGTGATTCTAAATTTAATCGAATGCAAGTATGTACGTTGAAGAATTTGCATAATAGATTCTTGGAATGATGCAATTCAGTAATTACTTAAACATGAAACAAAAAGAATTAATTTTCAATACCATAATTTAATTTTCAATCAAGAAAGTAAATTAAGAGACTTAATAAAAAAATTGTTTTAAGATGTAGCTGTTAGAAATTTTATAAAAGATACCTAAATAATTAGATATTAAACTTTTGAGAAACTTTTTGTTTGAATGCGACGGCCTCCATCTGAGTAATAACTTTAACCTGCTTAACAGCTTTAATCTGCCCAACAAATACCTACACATGGTGCATAGAAATTTTAGAATATCAAAGCACCTAATATTTACACAACTTGAAATTCAAGCCTTTCACAACCTTAAAATTAACATTATTTAAACAGTACTTTTTAAAATTGAAATTTTCTTTATCTATTATAATCAAAATGCCACAGATTCAAAATAAAGCTATACAAATTACTATAGACTTTCAAAAATTGGATACATTTTAAAGTTAAAATTGTTTGTAATGTGCCTTCAAAATATAAAAATTATGCAATTTCAAATTGGAATCATAATTCAATTTTCAATAAAGTTTACTTTTTAACCAAAAAGATGTACATACTTTCAACTAAATACTTAAATTTTCAACAAAAGAAATTACTTTCCAATAAAACAAGACGATTTCTTCAAAAAAATATATTACTTGAATTTTCCTATGGGGTTTTATTGATTCATTCCGACTTGAAGTAAAAACAAGAAAAATAAACGTGAATATTCTTAAAAGCCGGGAAAACAGTAATTCTCAAAAAAGGGTTAAATATGGGAATAAAGGAAAGAATGTGAAGCTTGAATTTCTTACATTTACTGAAATATTTATGTAATTGTGTAATTTTTAATTGATTTCTTATATGAGGCATATAAAGTTGGTAAAGTTTAAATTACGTTATTTGAAATTTAAGCGACATAAATATTTTTCTGGGAATGAAATAAACTATCAAATCTGAAGAAAACCTTTTTGCATTCATGTAGCTATAACAGCCATAATGTTCGCGTTTAACCTAGCCCACCCCTATTCGCTTTTCCACACCCCATTCTACTGTCTCCTCAGCATTGAACCTCATTCTATAAAACCACCCCCTGAAACTCCAGTAAATCACAAATGCAGCGAAGCATCACCCGCGTTCCCGTTTTCCGAAACCGCGAATCGATCCAGAATCCACCACCAGTGAGCAACAAATCTTGGAAAATGTCTTAACGTCTTCAAAGGATAGAATTCAAATCTTAATAAAAAAAATTATTATAAATTACAGTCCATACAAGAAATTAAAAAATTAAAATTCAACTCGGAACCATGACAATGTTATATATATTCAATCTGTTAGCAAAAGCTCTGTTAGCGCGCCTAGAATAATTCACAAAACTCAATAAATATTTCTTTATGCTTGATGATTTTGTAAGACTCAGAAAGAAGGAAATCCGATTTCCTCTTCTCGAAATGCACCCGGAGATTTCCCACCTCTCCCTCTGATTTACGACCTCAAGGTCCGCATTCTTCCAAACACAACTGGCGCTCTAATTCGAAACGTCTATTTTTTGCCCCGAGACTCATTTAAACGAAAATAAGCGCATCAGGAAAAACGGAGAGGCTTTTCAAAAAGTGAAGAAGGCAGACAGCAAGAAGACATTATTACGCAAGACAATTGTGTTATCTTGCGCAGGTATAAAGTAATGAAGAGACCCGGTGTCCTTGGCTACCAGATTCTCGAATCCAAGTTCCACGCGACCAGAGGTGGTCCACTAAAACATCTAGCCGGCATGTTTAAGATCTTATACCAAGATAAGTTGGGGTAGCGCACTTAGCGGGATATTTGTCTCCGGATTCCGCTCTTCGCCGAAGATAAACAGCCAACCTCGAATCTATGTCCTCAGCAACATATAAACGTTTCCTCCCCGCAAATATTCGACAGAAAATTTTAATCGAAATCCCGAGCGAAATCGAAAAATATCCACAATAGAAATACTAGAAACTCGATTATAAAAAAAGGCAGACTTTTAAACTAGACTCGCCTGTGAAACATTTTTTCTTATCTTCAACGTCGACAACATTGCAAACAATACAAATACCACATTTGCTTATTTTCATTCAATCAATTTGTTCTTATTCCCAAAACCTAATCTTTACATACGTCAAACCTCGCGTCAAACTCACATTCATCTGATTCAACACTTTTTATCCAGATGTATAAACACTTTCTCACCGCATAAATTATATACCACAGTTACATAAATTATAATTCGCAGGATTTAAACCCGCAGTGGCAAAAGGCCTGAATTTCGGGAATATTGATGAAACTCACCATTCCGGCGTGTGCAAGAAGGTCTCATGGTCAGGATCAAGCACAGACATCGTGTAGAACCGCGTGTCTTCCCTATATCAACTAATTAACATTATGAACAAGTCAGACAGTCAACGCGGGCGAGTCCCGGCGAAGCCGGCAATTACGCTGCGCCTAAGCATGCGGCCTTATCGTAAACGTGTCGCTGCGCGAAGAAGCGTATGCTGACTGTACAAACAATGCCAATTACATGTACACAGGTGCCAATTATCCACAGCGCAGCTAACGCATATATAGCCCAACTGCTTGTCTACTTTCAAGACTCTTCTCCTGACAACCGCACTGACAGCTCTTGCGATAAGGGCACGTGACACGTACCTATGTCGCCCAACAGCGACTCCTTTTTCCACAACTCAATTCAAGTTCTTGATGTGTTTCTACTCTTGATGACAGTTGATGTGCTTCTACTCTTGATATGATTCACTCTTCATATGATTCAACTCTTGACATGCTTCAACTCTTTATGTGCTTCAAATTTTAGCCACTGTGAAATCACTGAATTTAAGGAATCACTGGAATTCTTCAGACGCCATAAATCACAATTTTTGCGGATGTCATGCATATTCCAGACAGCATTTGAAGATAATCCTGTGATTCTTCAATTTGATGATCATGTAAACTGCACCACTTCGAATTTAACCCAACATTATTATCACAACAGCATTATTACAACCCGGCACAATCCTGCACAACACAATCCGACTTTCTTTCACATAAAAACCATAATCACACACACACACACTCCCGCATTTCAAATTTCCGCGCCGCGAACAAAAACCCCGCAACTTTGATTCGATTTTCTGCGAATCGAGCGGCTGTCTACGCGTCGTGTATCAGAGCTTCTGCGAGTAAAGACAGAAACGAACTTCCAACTTCCAGAAGTGACGAGCGACGCAGGGAAAAGAGAGACGTAACTAGAGAGAGGGAGAGAGAGAAATAGAAATAGGGAGGCAAGATGGAGTGAGAAACGATTCGATGTGTGCTCGCGTGTGACGTTACGGTGGAGAAAAAGAGGGACGCAACACGCTGGCACACACGCATGGGGATGTTATGTTTGTGATGTTGTGTTTGTGTTTGCGATGTTGTGTTTGTGTGTGTGCAGAGAAGCGTATCCTCCCGTCGAGCTCGGAACGGACGAGAGCGTCGAGCTGTCAGCGCACCCCGACCCAACCCCTCGATGCTGATCCGAAGCCCCCTCCCATTTTTTTGACTGCCCCCTCTTCCCGGCGGCGTCACGCACCCCCTTGTCAAAAGGGAAGGAAATAGAGGAAGGGCATAGCAGGAAAACGCAGGAGTACGAAAACTCGGGAGTGAGTGGTCCCTTTGCGTTTTCAGCCGAATTCGTATCATAATTCTTACCCATTTCCCACCCTTCGCACGGACTCTCCGCCCCCTCCCCCAAACCCATACCCAGGAGCCCTTTTACTCTGCCGCTACTTTTTGTTCATTTCCACTTTCCTCCCCCCCCTCCCAGTTTCATAACCCCCGGCAGAAAGAAAAATGTTGAAATTGGGCGAAAAGTACAGGAATTGGGGTAAAACTGGGTATAGAAAAAATCGATCCCCTTTGATTTTTTATTAACTCACTTGCTTTATTTATCTTAGGGATGCCAGCGGTTCAGTAGTTCAATTTTAGGGAAAAAAGGGATGTTTTTAGGAAAAAAGGGGACTTTTTATAGTGTAAACGAAGTGAATACATCATTTCCGCATATCGGTATTTAAAAAATATTTTAATTGCACCAAAACGACCTTTTCTAATCAACAGACAGTTTCCTTTTTTTACTTTACATATAGCAGACTTAATTAATTCAAATTTTTTTTCTTGATATTTTATCGCAACTCATTTTTGAATGTCTTGAAAGCCAAACTATGCGATAATTCTTACAATCATGAATCTAAACTTTGTGAAAAAAGGGGAAAATTGAGTTAAATTTCTCGATTTTAGGGTTTTCAGGGGATTTTAGAAATTTAAGGGGGAAAAAATAGGGAAAAAAGGGAACGGACTGGCATCCCTGGTATCTTTTTATGTCCTTTTTCAAAAACTGCCTGAAAATTTATATCAGAAAATCAGAAAGTTTAATTTAAAAAATATCACACTCTAAAGAAATATTTTGACGATTATTTGATAACGTTATCAGTTTATCAGTTTTCAAAATACAAATACTCATAACATTGTCAAAAAAAATTTCAGTTGCATGACTGCAGTCATGCAATTTATTTATTGCATATCTGAAATTCCATTAAAAATTCTATAATTTAACTATTGACAAACCTCAAATTTTATAGAATATATAAGAAGCAATCCTATTCGAAAATGCATTTCTGATTTAAAAAATCCTGAAGCCTTTCAATTTTTTAAAGTTAACGCCTCAAAATTCTAATTTGCAAATTTTTCGCATGAGAGAAGAGTGGGAAATTCAACCCACCAACTCTACAGAAGTGGAGTAGTGTTGTTGGGATCGAGGGATGGGTAGTGCTTTGTGTCAGAGCTCACGTTTTTGTTTTGTAGCCAAATTAATTCGGCCCTCGTTGCACAGTCCAGACGCATTGTTTGCGTAACAGGGAGTCGTACCATGAATAATCACCGGCAAAATAATCGGATCCGAATCCAGTCTTAAACCCTAAAACTTACATGCCCGAAGATTTTTCTTTCAAAATCAGTAAAACATCCAATCGAATTGCATCAAATTACATCCAATAATATAAAACGTATCATCAAGTAAATTATGAAAAGAAAAGATGATAAAAAAAGCAGCAAAAACATTCCCAACTTACATATATTTCTTACCAAAAAGAAGGATGATGTATTCAAGAATTGAAACTCACCTGAAACAGACAAAAAAACCACCTTTAATAAACTAATTCACTCTTGCATAATAAATAAGAAGTTACATTTATGGGAAATTACCCATTAAAAAGATATTCTGGGTCGATCAACGCTCCTGATATGAAATGAGTCAAATGAGGGTTCGGGGGTCTTCCCAGATGTGGGTTTCGAAAAAAATGGAACGGATCGCCCACGAGTGCGAGTTCCCTGCCCAAAGTGATGACTCTATCCAATCCACAGGCTCGATTTCTCATCCGTATTCATCTTCCCTTGTGGGTTGAGCCATAGTCAAAGGGAAGAAAGAAAGAAAGGTATGAAGGAGAGAAGCGCCTATGATTTATGGGAGCCATTACGGTCCTGATAATTATATGCTGCCCTATAGCCGCCCTCTCTTGTAAGCCACGAAAGAAACGAACCAACGGTGGATGATATCCTGCCTGCTGACCAACAACCAGCTCGCCAGACGCATGTTACGTGTTCCTCGTGATGGTATACCGATCGAATCGATATGCCAAACCAACTGACTCTTTGTTGGCGAAGGACTGGATCACGGCTTCACCCTCCGCCTTTTTCTACTGTTCATCCGGTCTCATAATTTAAGGCTAAGGTTATCGCAATTAGATTAAACACATGTTCCACCTCTGTTCACGTTTCGCATGTACAACTTCCAAAGAAATTTGATGGATTTATGGCCAAGCTTCAAGGTCTTCCTCAATTTTCGGGGAATTTTTCTATGCAAGATCTTGGTTGTTACTGTTTTATTTCGGATATGGAATATATGGATAATATCAGATGTGGATAAGTTTTTTAATAATTTTTTAAAGAACACGAAAGTTATGTATGCATTGCAATGCATTGCTGTTAAAAATGGCTGCGATCATTGTGTTACATTTACTATGACGCGATTTATCAAGATATTTTTAAATTGCAACGCGTACGGCAAAATCATGCATTCTTATTTCTTGATGCATGATTTTTTGGAAATAAACAGCTAATCTAGCTTCCAAAGCATGCATTCGAAGTTTCCAATGAAAAGTAATGTGATGTTGCCACCAATGTTCCGTTGCATTGTTAATTCCATTGCATGCATTCTTCAAATACATGTAATCAATAATATTGTAAAATCGTATGCATTCTTTCGAGCATTCTTTAAATGCAAGCTTTACATCTCTTCCTTTTCTGTTCGTGCATTGAAATTTTGCCTCAAACTTACTAACCCTGTTGGAAGTAAAAAGATAGGAAAGGATAGAGATTTTCTATCTCTCTCAAGTGTACACTTTGCATCCATGGATTGCAAAAGGGATAGAAAAAGATTGGCGTGGATAGGCGTGGGATAGACATGGATAGGCGTGGATAGACAAAGGATACAGAAAGATAGAAAGATGAAGATTCAAAAGGAAAGAGATTATTGTAGAGATAGAAATAGATTGGCATGGATAGGGAAGGATAAATTTGGATACATTTTTCCTTTCTATTTCAATCCTGAATATTGAAAAAGATTCAAATAGATAGACTTTCTATCTTTTTACTTCCAACAGGGAAAACCGTGGTAAAATTGTAAACATTTTAAAAGTGAACTAACTGTCAAAGAATAAGCAACAATGAAAATAATTTCCTCGATAAGAATAGCAAACGTTAAAAAAAAGGTCAGTGTCACTAGAGCACCCAAGATGTCTTACGACTGGTTGCTTTATCACCACCACAAGCATGAAACCGGTATTTGTGTCAATTTGATGGATTGTGTTCCGACTGAAAAAAGTCATTACTTTATCGAAAACTAATTCACTGTCAATATTTAATACATTATGCATTACATATAAGGTAATTTGTTCCTCACCTTATGATTTCATGATGATTTTATGATTTCATTTCATTTACTTTTTTGCGTTTTATTCTACTTCTGCACACCTTATTTTCCATATTCGATGACGTAACTTTTTCGATTAATTAATTCATCCCTTCCAATCCCCAGACTCAGATTTCCTTCGCTTTTGTCGAAAATCCTCATTGGGACGTAAATAATAAAAAAGTGTTGGATCGATAATGACGTAGAAAGGAGGAATCAGGAGGTTCTAAGAGTATGGTTAAAAGAAAAGTTGCGGTACGATGTAGTTCTGCACCCTGTGAAATCTCCACCCTCGGCTGTCTGCTATGGCGCTCGTAAATATTGGAGAGAGGGTCCGGCACTCTCCTAGTACTCCCCATGGACCGTCTATTAAGCTGATTCTTTTACGGACCACAATCATCTAAGTATTTCTTAACGAGTTCCCTAAACCGCATTTGAGTGGACTTTATTCCTGAAAGCTTTTGAGGTACTTTTCGTTCTGATTTATTTACTTCGGAAAATCGGCAACATCCATACTACGAGAGAATTTAGGAACAATGAGAAAGTACTAAAGTGGTAAATTGGAAACAGCAGAAAAGCTACACGATTGACCTTTTGAGAGAAGACAGCAGACGAGTCATTTTTCACAGCCTAATAAAAGTTCTTAATTCAGCCAATGATCACATTACTTTGTCTGATTGAGACATCGTTGAGCTTAATGCGGCGTTACGTCACGCGAGCGACTGTTACGATGGTAAATCGGTGCTTTTATTGTGTGCCACTGTGTGTTTCAGTCGCGTTTGGAAGTGGGCGCGGATCATTAACATAACCAACCAACGAACCAACCAGACAACTCGACATAAGAGTACGTGGAAGAGACAGACAAAGCGCCGCTGGTCATGGCTTGTACAACCATGCAGTCAAAAGGGTGTCCACATGCATTGTGGAAGAGACCAGGTGGCCAACTCCAGTTTGGGATCTTTGAATTTAGAGCCACTTCTTGACTCCCAAAACACGTTGGTCCACCTTCAAATCACTTGAGAGACTCTCAGAATCGGGCTTGCCAATCAAATCCCTCTTCTTCGAAATGGACTCCGATTGGTTGAGAGAATCGACCCCTGACCGTTAGAAGTGAATGAATTTCAAGACTTTTGGTTCGTTCTTATCCTTTTATTTGCTCAAATGCTTTTATTTGTTCAAACCCTTTTATTAGTTTATGTCCATTCAAAGAAGTTCTTTATGGAGTTTATAAATTTCCATTTATGGTCTCTTATTCTAATATTTTCCAATGTTAGAAGTTTATCCAATATGAGACAGTTTAGACTGTCGAAATGTGGAAAGAAAACTCGGGAAACGAGACGGCTGCGGAGAGTTTAACATATGGAATATTTATGACGTGTAGGGGATTGCCCCCGGTCGTTCGTTGCAGGAATGTAAATTACTTGTTTAACAAGTGGGTGTAGGTTTCACGAGCACAATAAAGATGAGGGCCATAATAATCGTAACGACACTGCCACAGATTTAGCGCATTATTAGACACTTTGTGCGATGTTATAGCTAATCGGAAGGGTAACGTTTGGAAAATTAAGTGCTTAGTGTCGGAACATTAGTGGATCTTGACCAGCAATGAGGACATTACCCTCTTAGTTTCAATAGCGGCATAAATAACTTGGATCAGATGATCCATTTCTGATGCTGGAGTATTGTTGAACTGTTGCATGATTGTTCTTAAGGCGGAAAACAAACAAGAATGTTGCTTTGTTATACTCTTTCGGATAAGAAGCACAACTCTGGGTTTGTTCCATATAAAAATTTCTCAGATTTTCTTTGTTCTCTATTAAAGTCCGGGTTAAGTATCTTCTTAATCATAGGGTGTTTCTCTAGATGATCCTCAAGTCTCAAGATGTGCCTCAGGTTCTTCAAAAAGTTCCGCAAGAAGGAGCACTACATTATCGTTACAGTACTATTGTCTTATGTTAGTAAACTGATTATTTTTAATCAGTTTACTAACATTCGCTTCTTCCAGAACTTTTACTGGCTGGATGCTTTTCTCTACATCCAACCAACAATCGGAAGATTTGTTTCATGTCATCAGAGTACCTATGTTATTGTGTTACTAAAAAAAACCTGAATCAATTTACAGTAATCTGTTTCCTATATAAGAAGGTCTTCCTGGGATAAAGCGAAATAACAACAAAGGATCGATTTCGAGCCCTTTTCTGCCTTGTAAGGCATCGATACTTTTTTCTCGCTGGCATGATTTCAGCGTCGGAGTGATTTATTGGGCTTAAATACACTCTTCTTATAACCGAAGATCCTCGGCAGGGCTAGAGGCTAGGGGATATTGGTAGTATGAGTGATCGTGCTGCCATTCGATTTTTCCTCTTGCGAAGAGGCCATTACGCAATGGAAACTTGGTCCGTATTGTTTTCGAAGGCGAACTTCTTAAATTCGAGTTATTTTCGTCGAGTGGAGGAAGATGGATGGCGCGTGGGTTTCTGGCTACATCTTCGGAGAGAAACCAGGGGGCGAATGTGTCACCCGGGCCATACCGTTCCCACCAAGTAGAGGAGAACTTGGAGAAGTTTTCGAGACGGAGAGTTGGCGAACGGGATGTTCTCTCAGAAAGCGCCTTGTGACGCCTTCAAGGCGCCATGTCTCGTTATCCACAGGATTTATGGCGCGCTAATTGCACCGCGGTGAACAACACCCTGAATATTTAACCCAACCGATGCGATGGGTGCAAGAGACAGCAGAGTGGCACCAAAACCGTAGTAGTGGACCAATCGTCAACACAAACTCTGACATGTTCCACCAGTTGCTACAAATCCTGCATCCGAAATTAAACATCACAGAATTTGACTTTGTATGAGGATTGAGGAATCTTTAGATTTTAGTTATCTGCATTAACCGTGAAAAATCGATTGTAAGGAGTCAAGATCAAAATCTGGAACATTTCGAATAGACTTAGGAAATGATAAACCTAATCAACGAAAACTTTTTTAAATCACTAGCAGACCAACACGCGCGCTACGCGCGAGATTATTTATTTAATTTCTTACAACTTAAAGTCATTAAAAAATCAATGAAATTTTGCTGATTCAAATTTAGAGAGTTTGAAACAACAAAGTAGGTTTGAAACAACAATGTATCCGAGATTTTAGGGACATCACTTTTTTTAGGGAGGTATTTCAAGAGGTTCCTAAGAATTTAGATGGATTTTGACCATTTTCAAGTGATTTTTACGAAGTTATAAAGATTTTTAGAATTTGAAAAAGATTTCCTAGAATTTTAAGGTATTTCAGGATATTTCGCGGAATTTTAACGAAATTCATGAAATTTTAAGAGAACCCGTGTAGAAATTTCCAAACCTGGCCCAAACCGGTGATGAAACACCCGGCCCGATCGGGCCAGGTCTGGGCCTGGTCGGGACCACAGTAAAATTTCTACTCGAGAACTTTTAAAGTTAAGGAATCGAGTAAGGAATTTTAAGGGATTTTAAATGTTTTAAAATTTTTAAGAATATTAAGTGGTTTCTAAAAACTTTAAGAGATTCCAACGAATTTTAAGCGATTTCGAAGGTTTTCGTGAAATTTTAAATGATTTGAAAAAGTTTCTGGGTGTTTTAAGGGATTGTAAATCTTGTGAAGTTTCGAGGAATTTCAACAGATTTCAAAAGGTTTCAGAGAATTTTAAGTGACTTTAAGGAATTTTAAATGTTATAATATAAAATTTCCAGGAATTTTAAAAGAAGTCAAGAGATTTGAATAATTTTAAGGGATTTTCTGATTTTTAAAAGATTTTATTGAATTTTCAGGATTTCATGGAATGTAACGAGATTTCTAATAATTCTAATGGATTTTAAAGGACGTAAAGATACTTTAAATGTTATCGTAGATTTTAAAGAATTTTATGAAGTTTTTGGGAAGTTTAAGGTAATTTTATTGAGGGATTTCAAAGGAATTACTATACATATATGATTTTTAACGAGTTTTAACTTGGATTTCAATACATTTATGATTTTAATCGTTTTTGTGGATTATTACCCGAGTAGAAATTTTGCTGTGGCCGCGATCGGGTCCAGATTGGGGAATCTGGCCCCGAACGGGTTCAGATTGGGCATTTTCAGATCGGGGATGAAACACACGGCCCGACTAGGGCCAGACTCGGACCTGGTCGGGCAGATCGGGGTCCGATCGGGCCGGGCGTTTCATCAGTTTCATCATCAGTTTTTGAGAGTTTTCAGAAATCTTAACGAATTTTAAGGTATTTCGAAGGTTTTCCGGAAATTTTTATGCGACATTAGTTTTTTTTTCTTCTTTCAACTTCAAGTCATTCAAAAGCCAATCATGTTTGCAACAACAATGTATGTGAGATTTTCATGATTGAAAAGTTCTGAACGTTCAAATGAACGAATTTTTATATTGATTGTAATTGTAACTACAAAAAGTTTTTAAATATTGTTTCATTTACATTGAAAATAATAAGAAATTAAATAAACTAGTAATCCTGATTGTAATTTTTAGTTGGCACAATATTTCTGGATAAAATATAATTTGAAAAAAATATTTCGTTCATTTGAACGTTCGCAACTTTATTCACAGAGATTTTCGAGACATTTCGTGACACCACTTTTTTAAGATAGGATTTAAAATCTATAAGAATTCCTCGGAGCTTTTTAAAATGGTCTTTAATGACTGCAATTGGTATCACAATGAGAATGGAGAAGTTTCGTCCTTTGGTATTGGTATTCAGGATCGACAACATCGATTTCAATGCTTTTTGATTTTCTGAGTTTCTGGTGCAAGTTTTCTTCGTAATTCGAGAAACAAAGAGTGATATTGGAAAATAGTGAACTGGTGGTTAGACTCAGGAGTTGGGAGTATAACTCCGAGTTCTAAACTTCTTTACCCGCCACGATTTGGTTTTCCACGTGACATTGGGACATCCCGTCCTGTCGGTCTCCTTCCTCAGCCCTTCCGTCAGGGCTGGTGATTTATCGCGATGGAAAATAGGAGAAATGAGAAGCGACCCCCGCTCAACTATATTCTACTCCACGTACCACAGCGTCCCTTTCGCTAACGAAATAAAAATACACCGCTCAACCGCGAACAAAAAGCAAAGCATCCGACGGAAAATTCGGCGACTGACTGGGCGACAACGATGAGAAATTATTATTGCGGCGAGCGACGCTCTGGCGAGAGTAAAAATTATTGTATTTCGTTCAGAGACGTGTTGATAATGTTACTCTTGGCAAGATTTTGAGGTCAGGGTGGAAGTTTATTACAGCCAAAATAGCTGAAATTTATCGAGACTGAAGTATCCGACATCTTTATTTTAATACTTTGAAAGATGATTCTATTTGCTAGATCTGAAGAAATTTTTACATTCTTATCCAAGAGGATTAAGGTTTCGTCTAAAATTTCGGTCTATGGTTTTTTTTTGTGTTTTGAGACTTCGTAAAACCGAAAAATCGTTTTTCTTCTTTCTTTATATCTGGCTCGATAAAACAGATAGTGACTCTTAAAAAATTATGTTTACAGTTTTGAAAATGCTCTAACTTCTTGAATTTTGATGAGACACTTCTTTTAATCCCTAGGGTGTAAGAAATATAACTTTAGCCCCACTTCACAGAGCTGAAAAACAGGTGAAATTATATATACGCGTTAAAAAATGATTTTTTGATAGATGCTACGTGAGCAGACAAAATTACAAGCTGAAGGGTATATGATAGGGTGCGAATTTTTCACACCCGATTATAGGGTGCTTGTTAACAAGATTCAGTCTAAATACGTTACATAAATCTGGTCCGCGACCCTAAAACTGGATCCTGTGTTGGGTATCGCTCTCTCAGGTAATAAGTTTCGACTGAGCAGTTGAAAACCTTTTCGACGCTTGCCTACCTTATAGGAAATACATAGTAAGGAAAAGCGTCTCAGATTCGAGAAAGTCACCTAGTTGGGAGATCTTTGGGTGATCCCGTGCCTGGGGAAATCGGGGAAAGTTTGCGCAAGAGCGTTTCAAGGCATTGTGGCCCGTTGGGGTAAGAAAAAAAAAGGAAAGTTAAAACCTCGTGAGGGTATTGTTGGTTGCGTCACCGGGGGAACTCCTCTTCTTCCCCAAGTCGAGCCGCGTGTATAATATCGAAATTTATGGCCGGTCGGGGCCTTGTTCGAGACGGATATAGTCAGAGCCTCTTCTTCCACATCCTCGCCACCTTCCTCTCTCTTTTTCTCTCCTCTTCTGTTCCCTTTTTACCTTTTCTTCATTTTTTTCCCATTTTATGTTCTTTTTTTAATTTTTCTTTTCTTTTCTTCCCTCACTCATATCTCGTACTTTCAGCGAGGCATTATTGCCGCGAGAAATTTCCAGCCCGAGCCGTTTTACATGGAATCGGCTGAGTAGATTAATTGTTCGATAATGAGACGACGGCTTAACTAATCGAGCTAATCGAAATTCCGCCCTGATCGATGACCACAAAAAAATGAATCCATTTCATAATTCCCGCTTTCTTAGGATGAATTCTGTCTAGTTTTCGCTCTGCGAAGTGACTTTATATGGCCCGATTAAAAAATTTAAATGTATTAAATGTAAATTAAAACCTCTAAAGGTAAAATTTCTTTTTAAAAAAACCTCTTTTTCCCACAAAATATACAGATTAAAAAAAGGAATCGAATTTCGAAACAAACTTGCAAGGTTGTGATTTGATTCCAGGGGTTATATAATATGGAATTAAATTACACATATGCATATATAACATATACATACAACATACATATATATCATATATATATATATATATAAAGCGCAGTGAAGCTCACATGCGAATTCGATCCTGCAATTTGTGCATGGAGTTATTATTTCGCGGCATTTTTTTCCATTAGCAACACGATGTCAAGGCGATAAGACCGCTGGCGCTTATTAATAACGGAGTCATGAGAACCGGCGCTCGTGTCGAGTTTGCGTGCTGGGTAATCAGTATAATGATCAGTGGTCGAATTGACGTATCGCCGAGATAATATATAGGACAACACATGGCAGCAGATGCGTTTCACAGCGTGACGTGCTCTAACGCGTCATTGATAGGCCTCTATACTACCTTTTGGTCCCTTGGCCACTTTAACCCTCAACCCCTTTGCCCCTCGGCCCCCTTGCCCATTTTCGAACGTCCTACAACCTATCGAGTACAACTACATGTACATACTACACTCATCCATTGCCCACCCTCCATCAAATTTTCCAATCACCCCCGTCTATTCTCTTCATTTCCTGCCTCGTCGAATTCCCCTCCCCTCGATATGACACCCAACCGACAACCCCCTCAGTTCCCCTAACGGCCTCGACCACCGAAGTGTCTAGTACTAACGGAAGGGACGTAATGCGAATGCGAGGGGTCCAACCCACATCCTTCGGGCTAAGAATTTCGCCATGTCGCGCTTCGAGCGACTCACCATTAAGCTTATTACAAAAAATATGGCGCGAATCATCAGTTTTTTGAAGCCTCGGGCCAAACGCGACGGATTTTTAAGAGGAAGTGTTGGCTGGAAATTTTGACGTGGATTTTGTTTATTTTTTACACTGTTTGAAATCTGTGTGAAATTTGATGTTTACACTTTCAGGGTGGCCACAAGATTCAATTTTTTTATTTTCCTGATATTTTCCTGACTTTTCTCTGACTTTCAGATAAATTTCCCTGACAGAAAACTATTAAAAATGCGAACAAATTTTCAGTTAAAATATTCTGGGAATTTTTTAAAAATTACGTACAATATTACTTTAAATCTTTTGAAATTTAAAATTCAATTCACAACATTTAAAATTCTTAAAAATCTGTCAACAACAACCTTGGTAATATCTTAAAATTCATTGAAATTTCTTGAAATTCCTAGAAACTTCTTAAAATTCATAAAAAATTTCACTATAATATTTAAAATCGTATAAAATGTCATAAATTCTTTAAAATCTATTAAAATCCCATGAAATCCTTTACAATTTCAAAAAATCTTTTACGAATCATAAAAAATCTCGTGAAATCCTTTAAAATTCAATAAGGAACTTTGAAATTCCCTAAAATACATTAAAATTTCTAAATAAAAAATCCTGGAAACAAAAACCTCAAAAAATTCTTTAAAAATAAATTTGAAATTTGAAATTTTTTTTTAATTTCCCGAGGAATATTTAAATTCTCTAAAATCATTTTAAAAGTGTCAAAATTTCTTTAAATATTTACAAGATTCTTAAACTTCATTACAGTTTCATGAAAAACTTTAAAATCTCTTAAAATTCGTAAAGATCTCTTAAAATTTTTGAAAACCTCTTGAAATTCCATAAAACTCTACAAAATCTTTCATAAATCATAAAAGTCTCGTGAAATTCTTTAAAATTTCAATCAAATCCCTTAAAATCACTTTTAAAAAATCAAAATTTCTTAAAATTCTTACAAGCCTTTTAAAATACTTTAAAATTCCACGAAAATATTTTAATCCCTTAAAATTTCTTAAATCTCTTCCAAGTTTCTTAAAATCCTTTATAATTCCATGAAAAACTTTTTAATCATTTAAAATACGTAAAAATCTGTTAAAATTTTGTAAAATTCCACAAAATCTTTTAAAAATCATAAAAATATCATGAAATCCTTTAAAATTCCACAAAGAACTTTAAAATTCCCTAAACTTTCTTAAAAAATCTCTTAAAGTTTCATGAAGTCCTTTAAAATTCCACTAAATCTTTTAGGATTATAAGGAATTTAATTTTAAGGTACTCTTTAAAATTCTTTCGGTTTCTAATGATTTCAAGAGATTTTCTATAATTTAAAAAGATTTTAAGAGGTTTCTAGGAATTTAAAGGGATTACACACTCAGAAAAAAGTTTGTTTGAATCAAACAAATGTATCATTGATATAGGGTCAAAGAAAAAATATCTTTGAATTAAATAAAATTTGTTTGGTTCAAAGAAATTTTCTTTAATTCAAAAGAATTTATTTCATCATATTAAAAAAAATTTCTTTGAATCAAACAAATTTTTTTTAATTCAAACAAATTTTCTTTAATTCAAAGATATTTTTTTTGACCCTATATTAATGATACGTTTGTTTGATTCAAACAAACTTTTTCTCCCTGACATTTCGCTGACTTTCCTGATTTCCCTAACACGTGGCCACCCTAATTTTAAATGGAAAATTATACATTTCTATATTACAGCTAATGAATGAATTAACTTGAATAAATGAAATAACTTGAAATCAATAATAATCCCTTGAAATCTATTATAAAAATCTATCGAAATCGTTTTTTAATAAATGAAAATGTTGAGGAAATTTTTATAAATATTTAAAAAGAAAAATGATAAATTATAAAAATTTTCATTACTCGGTAATTAATAATATTTCGCTAACTAGCATTAAAAATTAAATTACGTACATATTTTTTTCTACACCTAACAGTGCAGATTCCAAAAGCTATATCTTAGAATCTGAATAAACTTTTAGGTGGGTATTATTTTCGAGATTCGATCCAGGCTAATATTTTCTCACAAGTGGTTCGGGAAACATAAACTTGAAGGCGTCTGGCCTCGCGAACAAATAAACGGCTGGACGTTAACGATCTACCTAACTCTGATGAATTCAATTTGCAATCCGGCTCGACAGTGAAAAGTGTTCATTGAACGAGTGAACTGTCAAAACATTTAGGAAAACGTCGACTCAATTTCGAATCGCAAACATTGCCCACTTAATTCCAATCAATATTTTTATCTTCGAGTGTTCTAAACTCAATTTACGATTCAAATGTATTTATATAGGAAGGAATAAAGCTAATTTTTCAATATAGAGAGAGTATTTTATGACTCTCAATTTTTCATTGCGTGTTCAATCATATCGCATAAGAATCTCTTGCATAAGGATGTTATGTTATTCTGTTATCTCGTATAAAAAGAATTGAATCCTTGACACACTTTAGCTAGGAAGGATTTTTTATCAATTCAAGAACATTTGTTATAAAATAAAAAAGGAAGGTTTTTTACTATTTTTTTTTTTTTTGAGAGAGGGAATTCATCATTGAAACAAACTTTTCTATCTGAGCAAACGTTTTAATTCGAATCAATTCGAATATTTAATCCAAAATAAAACAGATTTTGGAATTAAACGGATTTAAACGGATAGAAATTTGTTTATCGGATTGAATCCGTCTGAAACTTTGGCTGCAGCGTAAAAGGGCATGACTACGATAGGCAAGTCCACGAAGACCGGTATATATAGACAGACTGGCGGAGTTGTCTTCCGAAGGAATTCGATCGGCACGTCAATGAAATTTGTTGATCTGCAGACGAAAAACCGAATTGTAACGCGTTGTTGAACGCGGAGACGGAACGGTTGAGCGGCTTTTACAGAGTGATACAAGAAACGCGGTGAATTATAGTTAACAGTGGAATTCGTGTTCTTGCAACAGTCGCACTGGGTCCTCCCTGGAATTCACCGCGGAACAATTACAATTAAGAGCGGTTAGCGAATTACCGAACATTTCAAGCACGCAGCAGATTCCAAGTATTGTGCATAGACCGATAAGAGCTTCTTAGAAAATCCACTGACTCTGCATCAGCAAATGACCACTTACTGACATTTATCTTCCAGTATTTTACGATCTAAGAATATTTTAATTTTCATTCAAAAAAATGTACTTCATCGAGTCTTTAATCCAAAGAATAGCAAATTTTATCTACAATGATAGTTTCGAATAGAATTTCTATTGGAATTAATCAGAACCCATTCAAAATTAATCTCAACTTTCAATCTGAATCAGACTGAAAACTTGCATCTGATTCATTCGGATTCATTTGTAATTTTTTTATTTAAAATGTCTTTTAGCATCGAAAACTTCATAAAATGTGGGTGTAATATTGATTAGAAGCATATCAATAAAATGAAAAGGACATCTGTTATCTCTTAATTCAAGGTTGTTTGAAACTCTCGTATAATAATTGGCAGCCGCTCCTCCATCGTGCCTCTGTTTAGATAACAATTATCTGGCACTTTGACTCGCTTTTAGCATACAGGTATGGATAATGAAACACTTTTCAGTACATTATACTCTCGAGTGCTCATTTCCATTAAATTACGCTGATGTTATGTGATGAATTTAATATCAAGTTTAATTTCAATAATTGATTCACTACGATAAGGAATCTTCCATTTCTACGAAACTATGTTAGAAAATTATAATTTTCCAAAGCATATCATCAGACCAGGTCTTCGATCTTTTATATTATGTAATTTTTCCCAGTTTCTTTAATTTAATTTATTCCTTATCAAGTTTCTTCAACATGTTTTATTGTCTAAGAAAGCCTGACAAGATAGAATTAATTCCCTTGCCAAGTTCCCATGCCAATAAAAGTTGTCCCTTACTTTTTTCCCCTTTTCAACAATACATTTTTCATTCTTCAGTCTTTCCAGAATCCAATTAATGGCTAAACAATCGCAAGTAAGAATGTACTGAATTCTACCACGTAAATCGAGACACAAAAAAAGGAAAGAATTCCAGCAAGTTTGTTTTGCATCACGCGCAATTATTATCAAATCAGCTTCTTCTGTGGAGCTAAACATGTACACCTGCGAGCAGTTGAAATATTTACTTTCCACGCGTGTTCTTCCTTGTTCCGAATAATTTATCGGCAGAAATGTTTTCTTTTAAAGAGTAAGTTCGGAGAGTAAATTATTTCAATGAATTGATTCATGCAATTTTGGGAAACAGACCCTGATTTTCACGTTATATTTCTAAGACATATTTTAAAATTTTAAGGATGCCGAAGACGAGCATTTTAAATTGTTCCAGATCCAATTGTTATTTACAATGTGTTTAGCTCTTTAGTTTCAATTCTTGTCTTCAATTTAAGAATTGAATTTTATCAAATTTATAATTTACCCGTTTAGGAAATTTTCTCTCTAAATTTCTGAAGCGAAAATCAGTAAAAATCGACTGGAAATTCCATGAAAATTCCATATACGACAAAATATCCTTACTGTAAAATTCCCAAAATTGTAAAATTTCCTAAACTATACAATTCCCGATTCCAAACAATTAAAAATCCTTTGTATCACTATATAATTTATAAAATACATTGCGCAATTCCCAAAAAGTTTTCCGAATTTCATTCCATTTTTCCTGATTTTCCACGAGGTATAAAAAACGTGGCTTTTCTATGAATTAATTCCTACAATTTTAAAGCATAATTCCCACATCTTCACCAAACAAATTTCACTTCATCTCCTGATAAAACACCTCATCATTTCCATTATCATCGTCATCATCGCCGTCACGATCAAAATACAAACATCAAATTACTGCCACCTCATTACCTCCTTTCCCACTGCTTAAATTCTTAAAAATAATATTACCATTCGCACCATCTGTCCCAACAATGTCAGACTATCAATTCCCGAATTCTGAACTTTGCTCACCTCCGTCGCTTCTTTTTCCGTCGCCTCCGTCGGCGAGCTCGCCTCCTGATTCTCCCCCTGGAAAAGGGGGTGGTGGGTCTCGCCTTGGATTTCAGGGCCGTTGCTAGGCTGTCCTCGATTTTTTGGGCCTTGTATCCCTGCACCGGGGGCCTTGTCGCCGCCCCGGCGCTGGGCCCCGTCGTGGCTGGTGCCTCCTGCCACCCTCGACCTCCTCCTCTTCTCCCTCGTTTTTTCCTCCTCTCTCACCTCTAGTCACCGCACCAAGTCCTCCAACGGTTCTCCTCTCAAGGTCAGGGCGTAGGGACACAATTGTCCTATCATTTGTCCTCGCGAACTCAATATCTAAGACACGCGCGTCGGGCCCATTCACCATCACCCTTTCACTTTCCCCTCCTCTTTTTCTCACCTCGAAGACCCTCTCACCAAATTCACCAAACACCCAGATTTTACGGATGACATCGCCTCAATTCCTCACTTTTTTTCTCAAATCAATTTCCACTTCTTGCACTCTGTAGTTATTGATTTATTGTTATCGATTTATTGTTATCGATTTATTGTTGTCGATTTATTGTTTTTGATTTATTGGTACTGATTTATTATTACAGCTTAATAATAATATTCAATATAATTATCCCTGCTATCACTAGGTTTGATTCAACCAGAATTCCACCTTGATTTGTACTTCCGATTGGAGATGAAGGAATCATCAAAAGCTTCCTCAAACCTTCTTGAAAAGTGTCATCGATTGTACTTATCTACCAAATCACTTGGTCTCTCCCAATTCTCCCTCCGCTATTTGTACTTCCTATTCTCTAGTTTCGCATCAGAGTAAAATCCTGAAATTTCAAACTTGCTTCTCTTACAAATCCAGTTTTTCGAATTCCGAGCGGAATTTCCGTCACAATCTCACATCGATTCGGGGTCGTCGCGCCAGGTACGGAACCGGCAGATTCCGCACTTTTTTGTCCGAATGACTCGCACGTGTTCTTTCCCGGGACAGGAAGTCCGACAGGGAAGTGAAAGTCGGGGAGAAACTGGAGTCTTGGTAGGTTCTGTCACGTTTGTTTTTTAAGGGGCCTTGAATCACTTCCGAGTGACGAACTCGTCGCAAGCATCAACGACCGCGACACGTATCTTTCCAAGAGATGCGACGACTCTGATCCGCGAATTCCGTCCTCCGGTTTCGCAGCCTCCACCACGGGAGCGGAGCGCCGCGACGCGAAGCGCCTGCACATGCGTTGAGCTTCAACCGCCCCCGCCCCCGGGCGCCGCTTCCGTCTCCACGAACCGAAACCCCCCACGCCGGCCTTTTCACCCCCTCATCTTTCACGGTGGTGGTGTAGTACCCTATGAAAGCAGGGGACTATCGCGCGCCGTCACGCCGTTCCTTTGTGCGTCAACAAAAGCCCGATGCGAAATGTATGGCCGATTTCGGAACATTGATTCGAGGTGTAAAATAATTGAAGCGCCCGCTATAGGGTGGAATATATATCTGGACTCTATCGGAAGCTTTCTTCGGATTTTTGAGGTTTTATTCTTTGGGAGGTTTATTCGGAGGGAAAAAGATGATGGATATATGGGGCGAAATTTCTGGATATTTTAAACGATGTCTACAGTGATTCCATAAAAAATATTTTTCTCAACAGGAAAAATATTCAAATATTTTCCAACTTTTCCGCGCCAAATTTAAGTCCTCGTAAAATTCAGTATATTAATTGTAAAATTACACCAGTAAGTTTGTCAGATTATATAGAAATTTACCTTTAGAATGAGTTCAATAAATTAAAAACTAGCTGTGCAGTTTATTTGAGAAATTATAGTTGAAAAATTAATTCTTGAAAAATACAATTAACCATACATTTCATATTCCCGAGTAAAAATTTTGCTGTGGCCCTGATCGGGCCCAGATTGGGGTATCTGGCCCCGATCGGGTCCAGATCGGGGGATTTCAGACCGGGGATGAAACACACGGCCCGACCAGGCCCAGACCTGGTCAAACCTAGTCGGATCGGGGCCCGATCGGGCCGGGCGTTTCATCACCGATCTGGACCAGGTTTGGCTACACGGGTTTCTCAATGAAATGCATTAATCATATAAAGAATATGACACAAAGAATATTTATTTTCCTTACGTCAGGTCAAAATTTTGATTATTTGAAAAGTTATAGTTGAAAAATTAATTTTTAAAAATACAATTAACCATAACATCCTTATTTTTTAATGAAATGCATTAATCATATAGGTCAATCGATTCGTCTCGATGAAAGGAATCTTCATTTTCCTTACATCAGCTTTAAATTTTGAATATTTGAGAAGTTATTATAGAGGAAAAATGAATTTTACGAAAAGTATAAAAGTACACGAAACTTGTAAAATTAAATATTTTGGTAAACCCTTGTAAAAAAAATTCAACTTGGCACATAGTGGAATAAATATGCCAAATTTCATCAATTTATCTATACACATACACACACATCCGGACAATTTTTCAGGACATCATATTAGATATATTGCACTTAAAATATGTTCAAAAAAACCTTTTTTTAGAAACTGGACTTTTGTCACCACTACAAAGCTTCTTCTATAAGGAAGCAAAAAGAAACTATTATTCTAAAAATTCCTATTTTTATAATTTAATGAGACTCTCGGTTATTGAATAGAAAATTCACTACATACATGTTTGATTTTAATAAATGTATAACGCGTGAATGAGCACCAGCTCAGTACATCGACTTTAATAAGAATTTATCGCATATACTATCAATGACATTAATTCCAATTTATTGAAATTTTGAATTATTCCCGATTACGTGCACTTTTAATTCAAAATTCTATAAATCACTTTTAACATATAAAAATTAGCTGTGAATTCTATCTCGGGTGTTCCATTTAACTATATTTATATTTTTTTGTCCACATTTTTTGAGTACTTTGCTTCCTCATTATAATGAAGCTGCAAATGAATCTGCTTCCTCATAGAGGAAGCATTAACGATTTTCTTAAATATTTAAAAATATATATAATTCTTTTTTCTCGAAACGAAGAATCTTTCGACCTCATCATTCATACTTTTTAATCAAATTTATTTATATTAGATTACTTAATTTTATATGATGCAAAAAACCTTTTACTTTCTTACATTAGCTTTGAATTTTGATTATTTGAAAACATAGATAAAAACGAAATTTTTCAAAATTACAAATAAAAGCATAACTTCCTTAATATTCAATAAAATGCATTAATCGTATAGGTCATTATTATTATTAAAGTAGTAAAAAACTATAGTTACTCGTTCAAGTGAATGTCACGTTATATTTTATGACTTCCGCTTTATATCTCAGAGAAAATTAGATTTGCAAATAATGACTAATGACGGTATATTAATCAATTTAGAAATAATGCACATTACAAGTTAAAGAAAATTTAAAAATACAGTTCTTGTTTTTATAACAAGTTCATAGATTAATACAATACAATACACAGATTAATCATTATTGAATAATTCCTCCGAGAATCGTTTTTAAATTCTGATTTTGATATATCACTAATTGAATGAATATTCATTCTCGCTTCCAAGAAGCTTAAAGTTAAAGTTTTTCTCTTCTTCTTGATTGTTTCCAAGCAAATTGTATAGTTAAAAAATACTTATAAAAATCCTGTACTAATGGATTTTGTTTGATTGGGCAGAACGAAATATATTTTGGTAAAAAACTTCCTTGTTTTGATTCCAAAAACAGCCCTTTTAGTTGAATTTCTTTCTTCTGAAAATAAATATCTTAACCTTGACCTCAAATCCCCAAATCTAATTTTTCTCTCTTTCCCTGCATCTCCATAAATCTCGAAACCTTCCCGCATCCAAAAAAGACTGCGTTTTCTAAATGATAGACCCGTGTGGAAAAATTTCGTGGCAGTCTTAAGTAGAGAGATGGACTGCCTAGACCGAATCGAGACCGTCTACTTAAGACGGTCTGACAGGGTGTTGGCCATGGCCCTTTCAGACCGACTCGATTGAAAATTTTCAAAGTATCATCGAGACGGTCTGGCTTGGCCCCGCTCAGACGGTCTCAATTGAAAATGTTATAAGTGCTATCATGACATTTTGTTGTTTGTTGCAAGGTTAAAAATAATTAATTACAACTGTAATTACATTACCGAATTAAATAATAATTACATAGAAACATATTGTATTTATATTCAAAATAATTTAAAATTACAATAAAAAATTGTAATTGTACTCAAAATAATTAATTAAACATTTTTTTTTTAATTTTCAATTATACGGAAACCGAGAATCTTTATTTGTGTATTTGCCTACAATGAAAGAATGTTACATTAATTGTAATTGTAATTGTAGGTAAATAATATACACAAATATAAACTCTCGTTCCGCGTATAATTCAAAATTAATTAAATTATTTTTAAGATTAACTATTATTTAATTAACTATTATTTAAGATTTAACTATTTATAAAATGTGTAAAGCAAAAAAAGAATAAAAATATATTCCTCGCAATTATCTCTGGCTTTTCAGTGGAAGAGCTTGGCTGAGATTTTGTTCACGAACTCCAAGCGGTTGAATAGCTCAAGCGGTTAGGGCGTGCGTTTAGGATATTAGGGTCGGGGGTTCGATCCCCAGCGAGTGCGATTTTTCGAAGCATGGAGCGTGCGATTATATGTGTAAGAGTCCGTGCAAGTAATTGTGTAACTTAAATCATAAATTAAGTGCAGTTATCATATGTAAAACAATTTTTTTTTTATCAAATTTTTCATTACAGCTCGTTGATCTAGCGCCTACCGTTAAGTCTAAACCTTTCAATACAATCTCTATAAGATGGCACATGATGGAGATGAATTACTTTACTTACTGAGTACTAGATTTCTATTACTACTCATCAGGGTTTTAAATTCGATTTCTCTGCGTATACAGCCAAAAAAAAAAATCTGGACGAGCTGACCAGCGGCTGGTCAGCACGATCTAATCTAGACCATCTCATGGTTTAGGCGTCACTCATCTAGCCAGCGGCTGTATAGACCGTCTGCCCAGAGACTGGACAGAAATAAGGACGGTCTGGCCAGTCCCCATCCAGCGCCCCGAAATTTTTCCACACGGGGAGCTTTTCAAATTCTCTGGGGTGAATGAGGGAAACCCCTTGAAATGTTTCGAGATACTTTTAAATCAATAGAAATCGATCAGTCACTAGAAATCCCCTCAATTCTTTTAATTACCCTTGTATTTTTTATTTTTTGAAATCTATAAAAGTGCAGTAAAAAATTCCTTCAAATCACTCAAAATACTTTGAAATATTTTTAACTACCTTCAAATGACCTTGAGTTCCTTAAAAACCATAAAAATTCCAAAAAATTGTTTGAAATAACGAGAAATCGTTGTATAACGAAGGGCTGCGAAATCTTTTCTCAGGCTGGCAAATCGAACTAAATCTCGAGCTCGCAAGCGACGCGAAAACGTGCTCGGCCTACAACCTTTCGAACTTTCCAAGTCGGAAAAACTGCAGAAAATCCCAAGTCCGTCTGCAAGTAGAGAGCCGCCGACGGATTTGGCCGTCAATCTTTCAACAGCCATCGTAAAGCTATCAAGCGCCTGCCAGAATCGTACTTTGAATTCGGATAGGGATACTTTTATATCAGAGTGGCAGCAGAGAGTCTGAACGTCCCCGACGCGGATAGACCCCGATATATCTATCTCTACCACACGAGGAGGCAGGAAATGATATAAATAGCACCCACACTACATAGCGATAACCCACAAGCATCTCGATGAAGATCGACCCTCGTTCCACCTGCGTCGAAGCTTCTTCACTATATCGCTTACCGCACCAACTGTTTAGCTGCTTGAGAAATGACGAGTCGTCGAACTTCTGAGTTTAGTATCACAAGAATGCATGTATGTTTATGTGTTTTACTAGAAGATCGCTTGTCGCTTTAGCCGAGAAACACGCGTCACGACAAGATTACTGCTAAAAAATTATGTTTCTAGTGTATCTATCGGAAGTGTCTAAAATTAAAGTAATCTCCTGTAGTTTCACTTATTTTAAGGCGGTATCCGACGAAACAGAGAACAGTGTGAAAGGAAAATCAAAATATTGTCTCGAATTGGAATGACGAGAGTTTTTTTGACAGCAGGTGAATCCTGTGTGAATTTGGTTGATTTCTATTTATTATATATTTATTTAACTTTAATTAGTAAACCAAGCGATTATTTTGTATTCCTTCTTCTTACAACTTCAAGTTATTCAAAACCCAATCAGATTTGCAATAATAATGTATCCCAGATTTTTAAGACATTTTGAGATACCATTTTTTTAGAGAGGAATTTCAAAAGGTTTCTAAGAATTTTAAGGGATTTCAGAATATTTCGTGGAATTTTAAAGGAATTTAATGGATTTTGGATGTTGTAAAATTTGGAGGAATTTTAAGATATTTCAACGATTTTCAGGGACTTGGAAGGTTTTGTGTGAAATTTTAAGAGATTTTAACGTATCGTAAGGAATTTTGACGATTTTGAAATTATTTTAAGAGAATTCAAGGGATTTTTATGATTTATAAAAGATTTTGTGAAGTATTAAAGGATTGTATGGAATTTGATGAGATTTCTAATAATTTTAATGAATACGTTTTAAAGGATATAAAGGGAATATTATCGTAGAATTTTAAGGAATTTCCAAAAATTTTTACGAATTTTAAGAGATTTTCAAAAATTTTAACGAATATCAGGAGATTTTTATAACTTTTAAAATACTGTATGGATTTTGAAGGATTTTAAATTTTGTCGAGTAATTTTATTGAGGGATTTCAAAAGATTTTTATGACTCAAAAGATTTCGTAGAATTTAAAAGGATTTGGAAAGTTATCGTCAAATGTTTAGGGATTTTAAGGCATTTTAAAAGAATTTAAGAGATTTTTATGTTTTATTTTAAAAAATGGTGAAATTTTAAAGGATTTCATGATATTTTATGAGATTTCTAATAATTTTAATGAATTTTAAGTTATTTTGCAGATTTTAAAAAAATTTTGTAGAATTTTTAAGGATTTAAAATTTCGTGGAAATTTTTTGAGGATTTCTAATAATTTTTAGATATTTTCACAAATTTTAACGAATTTCAAGAGGTTTCTAAGAATATTTTAAGAGCAAATCAACATGTGCGCTATTATTTTGTTTTTCTTGTTACAATTTCAAGTCATTTAAAAGCCATTCAGTTTACTGTATTTATAACTTTAATTATTGTATTTTTTATGTGATTTATTTTTTTAGTGATTTTGAGTTATATTTTAGATTTAAAGATATTTTAAATGATGCCTAATGATTACAAGCGATTTTGACAGGTTCCTAAAGACTCAACTTATTTCAAATGATTTAAATATTTAAAAGGATTTCTAGCGATTTCAAACGATTTCTAGAAACTCAAAGAAATTCTAAACGATTTTTAGTGATTTCTAAAAAGTTCAAGTTATTTTAAAGGATTTTAATTCATTTTAAGAGATTTAAAAAAAAAATTTCAAGTAATTGCAAAAAAAGAGAATTTAAATTTACATGTTTAACAAAAATTAAATTTCTAAATTTTGAACTGTAAAAATTGGTTAAACGGGAGTCTGAATCTTAAAATAAATGTATGTAAAATATCATATATTACTTGTGACTGCTGAGTCACATGGATTGTTTAAGGCTTCCTATGTTCGATTACGAAAGTTAAGTAAGGCTTGACTCGGTTATATTCGGATGGTAGCCGACGTACTCGATATAATCAGAAATCAAATAATTCTGAAATATATTTTAAAAGAATATTGATGTAACATATTTCATCAGAAAAATTTCTTCATTACTTCCTTTATTTTTTATCACTAAAAATCTTATTTTTATTTCACAAATCTCCAATTTCCGAAAATGATTCTGAACTCATAACAGTCCGGATAATTCTACACATTTTATCAGAAAATTAACAGTTTTAAATATCTAATTTCTCACCACTAATGAATTTTGAAGACAGGATCGAATATCTCGATGTATAAAATAAACTGAAAACCACATCCGTGAATCCTTACCTGGAACAAAAAGAACAGACTGATTTTAATTTATTCATGTATTTCTGATATCCTTACATTAATTTACAAACAAATTAAAGAACAAAAGTTCACATGAGACACTCAAGCATGACATAATTGGTACGTGCGATAAAGAGTGCGTTAAGTCATAAATATTAATCACTTCTTTTACAGTCAGCTGTATAGCGTCCTGATTATTATTACCATCATGTTCCACTTATGCCTTACATTCAAATTCAATCATTGAGTCTTACTATATATTTTGTACATACTAGTGATAGGCTGTCAAAAATCGAGAAGTTTCGATCTCACAACTTAGTTGCAAAATTCATCGCATGTGGGTATTAATTATAACGTAAACATATAATTTATTCTTTTACAGGTCATATTAAATGCAAGAATTATTATTCATTTCAGGATTGTGTTATTTATGACAAGAAAACGAAACATTCAGCCTGGGTCGATAAATCAAGTTTTTACTCAAACAAGAAAATCCGTGGATTAATTAATGCAATAGCTGGCAGGTAGTTGTTACGTGGAAAATTAATATTAATGGATTTCTTAAGGAAGAGTATTTCAGAAGCCAAAGTGATATTGAAAATCGATTTACGTATCAACTTTGCAACAAATTTGCTTAGTGGAGTCTACAAGGTAATTAAAAGTTTAATCGAAATCGAAGCAAAGAAGGCTTCGATTCGAAGGCAGAGAAGAGGAATAGAGAGAGATTTAATTTTGTTATAAAACAGTTGGAAGGTCTTGCATTTAGTAAATCTTTTACATACTTTCAAGAGATGCAGAAAGATTTTGTTATATCCCTTTAAATCTCTTAAAATTCCTTAAAATTACTTAAAATTCCCCCAAAAAATGGAAAAAACAAAAAATTTAGACATCGATGTCCCATTACTACTCTGAACGCATTTTTCCAGGAATTTAGTAAGTTTTAATAATTAAAATTGTAATTTTTGCTAAGAAAATTGCAAACCCTGTATTTTCAATTGGATTGAAGTTTCAGACGTCTAGTCTGACGAGTTTTTTTATTACATTTATTGGAATAATAACAAAAAAAAGTTTCCACTGTTCCCAAAATCCAAAATTTGTATTCATTTACTAGGAGAAATTTTAGAGAATTTAGAGGAATTTGCAAAAGATTTTCAATAATTTTAAGGAATTTCAGGAGATTTTCTAAGATTTAAAAAATTATAAAAGGATTTGAAGAGATTTATAGTAATTTTAAGGGATTTTTAAAAGAGTTGAAAAGAATTGTCAGATTTTTTTCAGAGATTTCACAAAATTTCAAATCATTTTAACTGATTTTAACGAATTTTAAGGAATTTAAAGAGATTTCAAGACATTTCAAGAGATTTTAATGAAATTTAAGGAATTTTTTATATATTTTAAACAATTTTAAGGCATTTACAGAAGATTTAAAAGTTTTTAAAGAATTTCAGGTAATGTTAAAGGATTTTAAGGGATCTCATTTGATTTACTTCACATTAGAATAAATTCCTTAAAATTTCTTGAATTCTTTTGAAATCTATTGAAATTCCTTACAATCACTTATTACTAAAATCTCTTGAAATCCCTTGAAATTCTTTAAAGTCACTTAAAATTTGATAAAATTCTTTAAGGTGTCTCGAAATCTCGTGAAATCTAAAGAAATTTCTAAAAATCTCTGAAACATTCTTTTGATAACTCTTTCAAACTTTTAAAAAGATCCCTGGAAATCATGTGAAAACTTTTGAAAATCCTTAAAATTTCTTGAATTTTTTTTAATATCCTTTGACGTTTCTTAAGATATATCTTGAATTAAAAACCTTAAAATTATATAAAAACGCAGACAACGCCGGGAAAATTTCTACTAGTAAATAAATAAAAATAAAATGATATTGGGAACTTTTTAGATATTCTCAATCCAAAAAATGCAAAAAAAAATAAAATAAAATAAAAATTTTCGTCAGACGACGTCTGAAACTTCAACCCAATGTATTTTCATTGCAAAAGTTACAATTTGAAATCGTAAAAGTTACTAAATTCCAGGAAAACTGCGTTCAGAGCGCATGTTAACTATTTCAAATGGTAAATTCAGCCATTTTCTTTTTTCCGTGTAGCGAGAAAAGGCGTTAGATTTTCGAGAGAGCGTTAATCGTTCGAGAGACACTAGATGCAAGAAATTAAGAGGACGTAGGTAGCGGTTCCTGGTATCACGAGGATCGTAAAGTAGGCAGGAAGTCCATGGAAAGGAAAGGTTGTAGCAAGGGCCAGCGGCCGTGAAACAAAGCAGAAGCCGCCAGCCGTATAATTGGACTCCCCGTAAGAGTTGATTCTGGTTATAAGAAGAGAATAGCATACAAAGAAAGAAAGAAAGAAAGAAAGAAGGGGAAGAAGAAGAAGAGCAAGTCGTCTCTCTTATATTTACTAATCGAGACCTCGAGAGACAAGACCATAGAGTGCGCAAACCATGTGCCAAGTTATACTACCAGCACCAGTAACATGCTTCCGACTGCCCCCTTGATTGTCCGATCAGGGAGTTCTCCGCCCCTGTTTTGTTCCCGTTCAACTCGGCCTCAACCCCTTTTGCGTGACCCTTTCTTCCTTCCTTTGACAGGAGCTATGCCTCACGATCGTAGATCTGGGACCAGAACTGGAAAGTGACAGGAGCATGTGTGCCACGACGTGACCCAATTTGCTGATTAGCTAGGCGACGCGACGGTCTTGTGGTTTGTGTAGATGAAGATAATTGATACTGGTTTAGGTTTCGAGGAGTTTAATTAGAATGATTGAAGGAGAGGGTTTTGGTAGGGGGGCAAATTAAGAGATGATGATACATGATGTGCGTATTCAGTAGATGTTGGGTTTGGATTTTATCGGTACTGGTTTTGGAAATATTTGATAGCGGCGGATGTTAGGTTTGGATTTTTAATAAAGATGTAGGTTTCATAAGAAGAAAGAAGAAAGAAATTAAGGATGATTGATAATTAGAAGAAGCATGGTGTTAAAAGATAAGTGGAGGAAGATCGATAAAAGTCGCAAGACATCAGAAGCCGAGAGTCAGGGCCGACATTAAGATCCACAGCTTCATTTTAAAGACCCCATAACTTCTCTCCTCCACTTAAAAACAAAATCCAAAGAAGATGCAAGAGCTTCGCCCTGTTTATCGCACCGAAGACGATTTCTGGCCTCCTAAACTCCTCGGATACTAAACTTCCTCTACCAGATTCGAAGTCGTTTCTTACGCGTTTCCTCGGAAGAGGAAAAAAAAAAAGGGGCGGGAAGAAAAAACCAAAAAAAAAAACAAGCTGGGTGTGGGTGCATTTCCTGTGCATCGTCGACGTCTCGAGAGCGGTTAGGTATAACTATATATCAATGTATAGGTGAATCCAGCTGTAGTAGCAAGCTCTCTGCGGGAGTAGCCTGTAGAAACGAAGCCAGGGAAGTTTCGCTCGAGAGCGTGACGGGGGTGGAACGAAGGGTGGCTTGCCACGAGCTACGAAAGAGGAGGTCGAGGGAGAAACAGAGGCAGGGTGAAAAAGAGAGACCTAAAGAGAGACAACGTCAGAGGAATAGAGAACCTTCTGGGCGAGAGGAAGATAGATAGATAGATAGATAGATAGATGCTGGGGGGTTTTAGGGGTGCCAGGGAGCAAGGGGGATGAGCCAGAGTTGGAGCGATGGCAGAGTATTGATTTAGTGGGTTTCACCTTCTCCTTCTATTTGTCTCTCTCGTTCTACATCTCTACGTCTCCGCGAGGGTATCAAGCGTTTCAGCCCATCCGACGACGCCGCCGCCATTCTGTATTTCTGATGAAGAGGCCTATTTCCGTTATTACAACTATTCCAAGTCACTCTATGGATTTTGGTTAAAAAATTTCACTATTTTGCCCTTTAATACGATTATCTGAACATTCAATCACATCGTGTCCGCTTGGTCACGAGCTTGTATGTCTTTCCGTTCGATTGCTAAAGTTAAGCAGCGTTTGGCGCAGTTGCATTCGGATGGGTGCCCTCAACTAGGACTGTTTTTACTAGAATTGATTTTATTCTGTTATTAATATTTGAACAACTTTTTAGACGGATATAATAGTATTTTTTTGCTAAATATTACTTATTATAAAACGTCCTTTTAAAATTGGCGCTGCTGAGATTTAAAACACGTTAGGATATTTAAAATGTTACGGCGTAAGTTATCTCCACACCGGTGAAAATCGCGATAAGTCATGTCGGAGGTGTTTACGAGTCCGATGGTGGCTAGATTATTAATTGCATCTGCGATACGAGGAGATAAGCTGAGAGATAATAAAGGATGTGGGGCAGACCACCCATTCTGATCATCTTCTCTGCCAGATGATCGGCTTGACCCACTTGTGGACCAGATTTATAATTAATTTCCGGGATAAAAATATATCTAGAAGTGACCCATCTTAAGTATATATATAATATATCATATATCAACTATATATTATATATATATATATATATATATAATATATAGTTTATCAAGGATTTTTTCTGCTCTCGTGGTAGGCTTTCAGCAAAGCGATAATTTTTTATTCATTGAAAGGACAGCCGCTTAGCAGTTGCAGAACACGGAAGGGAAGCGAAGATACAATCTCTATATAGTTAAGAGGTGTTTACAAACTCCGGCAGTGAATCCGTGTGTAAGTGGGAGAGAAGATGGCAGTAAATATTCCTGGTTCCTACTTCTCTCCACTCCTAACCGTTTCTCCCTGATACCGCCTTTATCCATGCGAGGCACTCGTCGCAGAATTCTAATTTACCCTACTCTTTCCTCTTCGATCGCAGACGAGGCTCAAAACGAAAACATTCAATTGATTGCATTCATCCTCGAATTCATGGCTTCTTTTCATCTCATATCTAAATCGAGTCATTTGGAATGAGCCCGGCGGAAATTAAAATTACTTTTCTCGATATATTTGAATCAAATGACTTAGGGGAAAATATGGACAAATGAATAAAAGAAATCCAACTGAAAGATTAATAAATAAATTGTTTTGCTAAATAATGTATCCTTCAAGGATAAATTGATCGAGGTTAATTCAAGCGTAATGATTGACACATATTTGATTGGAAGCAACCATACTGCTGAAATTTTGGCATAATATGGTTGACTCGCCCTTTCGGTTCGAGCTTAAATATCAGAGCAAAGGTTACTTCGGCCAACCTTAGGAAACCCACCCCTTTGCCTCCGGCTCTCCCTCGAGAACGATCCGCAAAGTTTTCCAGGGAGGAAATTGCAAAGCCGTCAGTCCTCCCCGTGCAGAAATTCCCCCATTTAGCCCCATTTAAAATAGGGTTCTGACAAGGCCCTGACCAGTTTTTCTATTCTGAATAAAATGAAATAAATTATAATAAGGTGCTAATAGGGCACCATAATAGGACTATGTGTAATTACTAACATAATATGATCTGATTATTCCGACTTGAAAATACTTAGATTATACTTATGTACAAATGATAACATATTTTCCCATTATTTGGTTTTGACAAGAGTTTCTGGGTAAAGCCACAAGTCGGGAATTCGCCAGATGTACTTTCGTTAAGCCACATTTTATGTTACGCAGCGCTCGCATCGCGGGTTCGTGTCAATTCGTGTCAGTTCGTGTTTATAACCTAATATTGGTCAATCGCATTTGTGTTTTTGTAAAAAGTTCCGATATATTTTTATCTGAGATTTATTGAGTTTTAATAAAAGATAAGATATTTTTCCAAAGAGATTGCTATGAATTTTACCAACACGAAGCAGTCTGGAGACAAACTAGTGTTGAAGAATTATGATTTTCATCGGTGTGTTACAGGTAAGATTATACAAAAATTTATTGTTAAAAAGTTATACAATTTGTAAATGTGAATTCTATTAGATATTATTTTACTCAAATATTTACTATTAATATATTTATTTCTTTAAACAGAAGCAGTTCTTCAAACACATTTTGATCACAAAACGAAAAAAAACGTCTCAGAAAAAGGAGTATTGGACGCAATAAGCGTGGTTTTATCTAATGCCAAAGATTGGGAGGGAGGACGAAAAAAACGTGATCAAGGAAAATAGTTTTCTTTACATTCCGAGCACATAATTATAATTAACATTATTATAATAACCCTTTTTTTTAATTGTAAGATTTTGTTCAGTGTTTATATACTTGAATATAATAAAATTCCTTTTTTATAAAAGCAGGTAATTTTTATTTATAATTTTAATCCGTTTATAGTTTTGTTTAAAAAAGGCTTTCACTAGAAAAGCTGACAAGGCCCTGACTAGTTTCCCCTACATAGGGTATTGGCGAGTTACAGCGTTACACCCTTGTCAGGTTCTAACCAGTTTTACTGACCAGGGCCACATCAGAAGTAGGGGAAACTGACCAGAACCCTACTAGGCCCACATCAAGATTTCTGCACGGGTCGGAAGGGAATATTAGAAATTCCTTGGTGGAAACTCATGTTGAGAGGATTTAGGACTGTCAGGAAAAAGATACATGGAAATACGATCGACCATTGGCAATATCTGATACCCTATTGGACACTAGGCTTCAAGCGATTCCCTTTAAAAGGTGATTCTGGAGATTTAATTAAAAAGAGGGACGACGGAAAGTTCCAGGAAGAAATATAGTGCACTGATCTTTTAAAGGATACGATTTTTAAACAAAGAAAGACGCTTGATTTTTATATTTGGAAGTCTCAAATTTATATGATACTGAAGTTTGCAGAAGAATTTCAAAGATTTAAATATTTGCAATAGTTTTTAATTTTTCCAGTTTCGTTTATCCTAAAGATTGAAAACTTCGGTAACATGCAAATTCTTTCTTAATTGAAACCAGGGTGTCTACTCACTCAGCCGATTCAAATTTCAGGCGTTTTCCCGGTTTTTCAAGGCTAAATCCCTGATTTTCCAGGAAAGTAAAAACACACTTTAATGCTTCATCCTCGGCTTCATCATACATTTATTATTATGAACTTGCACATTAAATCAACAAATCCAAGATAGTATAGAGTTTATTAAATATTATTTATCCATATATTCCCGTGTAGAAATTTTGCTGTGGCCCCTGTCGGGCCCAGATCGGATTATTTCAGATCGGTGATGGAACGCTGAACCAGACCGGGCCCAGATCTGGCTCCATCGTGCTAGGTCTGGGCCCGATCGGGCCAGATCTGGGCCCGATCAGGTTCTGCGTTCCATCACCGATCTGGGCCAGGTTTGGGAATTTCTGCACGGGTTACTATTACTCTTTTTAAGAATAAGGGGTGATAATACTGCAAGTATTACTCAACTAATCAGACTTAATTTTGAGTAATTAAGTTACTCAATCAGATTATAAAATATAAAGCAATAACTGAAGTGTTATAACTCATTTCTTTGGTAGACATTATTTGCTATGACAGAAAAAAATAAGTTATAAAAGTAGGTTCTTGAAAAAAAATTCCAGGATTAAAAAAAAAATTCCAGGCGTATTCCCGATTTTTCCCGGTAGTATTGCAAAACCCCCGAAGTTTTTTGTAAAAGTTTAAAAAGCTATTAACCCAATTTAAAACGAAACGTTACACAACATGGTACAATAAAAATTGGTATTCATCCTTCGAGATGATTTGAGACTAAAATAGTGATGATTGACCCCTGGTAATTGTGGAGATTCTCTAAATCGAAGGTCATGTTCGCACCAATGGGACTGAGAAGAGTAACAACCTCGTGTGGTTTCAAAGGTCATCAGTTAGTAGATGAATGTCATTCGATATGGCTACTCAGTGAATGCTGGCTTGATACTGCGATTGGCATCTTGCCACCACTTGCAGAGCATTTGTAAAATTTAGAGTCCTGGTTCAGAAATCATGGATTCAAAACAAGGAGATCTGCATGTCGGCTTTGATTATTGAAGTTGAATCTCTCCGAGTGAGAGATTTAGATAGAGGAGGATGGGTGATAATTTATACATTATGTGAAGATTTTCTAACTGTGAGTGTCTCTTTTTTTTATTTGCAAGGAGAGACCCGCATTTGTCTCTGAATGTTGTCTCTCTGGTGGGATATTCACGATGGAATTCCAGATGCGGGAGCAGTGGCGTAGAATGAGAAGTTCTCGAGGGCGTTCCTGAAGAATGCTGCTAAGATGTCTGACCTAGCAGTTAATGATTCTTTGAAAATGGAGGGAGTTCAGCGAGAGTTCAGTTTAATTTAGTTTTTCAGTTCTTTTAAATGATACGTGGAAGATCAACTAGAAATCCATCTAGAAATTCAAATGGAAATCCATCTAGAAACTGAAATGGAAATCCATCTGAAAATTCGCAAAGAAATGCATTCAGCAATTGACACAGAAATGTCCGCCTCATATTCTATAAATTAATCCCAACATCGCAATCAAAAAGCAAAAATCCTGAAGAATAATATTTCTCATGCTTCCTCTTTGTGTGGATATATATATATATATATATAGGAACCACACATCGAAAAAAGGCGGGAATCGAGTTTTAATCGCGAGAAAGGCACAGCTGCTCCACTCTTCCTTCAGGCTGGACGCATGATCGTCTGATCAAGGGATTCCAGGGATGAGGGTCAGAGGTAGAGAGAGAAAGAATGAGAATAAAAATTAAGAAGAAAAGGAAGGAAATGAGGTAAAACTAGATCCAAAAAAAAAAAGAAAAAAAGAAAGAAAGACAGACAGAAAGAAAGGCAGAAAAAAATAAAACAAAGGAAAAGAGAGAAAGAGGTAATGAGAGTCTGAGAGGGTGGAATGAAAAGAGGAGGGGGAGGTCCAAGAGGATCTGGATTGAGGGGTTGTTGGAGGGGGTGGGGGGAGGTTGAAAGGAAACACGAGGGTGGGAAAACGTTGCTGACGGCGGCTCGACCGATACCAGAGCCACCGCGTAGCTGGAAATGAAAGAACAGCTCGATGGGCGATAACTCATTCGTGAACCGAACGAGGCAGCTGAATCCAGCGATGCACGTGCACGATTCAAAGAATGGGCGTTGCTGGTACGCGCCAGGAAAACGGAGCCGCAATAAACGCAGTTTACGCGAGAGCCGCGGTTTCTTGATCAGGCCGCGAGTATTGAGAGATTAAAGATCTTATCTCGCGTTTAACTTAACCCCCGCCTGGAAAAAGTAGGAGGAAAAAATATCCGCGCACTCAATTAGCCCCGGGTTAATCTCTGCTAAATCGGTAAATGCAATTTATCCTGATTTTATTCTTAACACTCACTTCGCTTTTCATATATTTATTAAAGAATGAAAAAGTGCTTAAGTTTAAAAATGACCCAGAAAATATTCAAACCTGACTTTTCCCTGACTTTCGGACAAATTTCCCTGACAAAAGTGTATTAAAATTGCGCACGAATTTTCAATAATAATAATATTGAAATTTTTTTAAAATTTCGTATAATATCACTTTAAATATTCGGAAGTGTAAAATCATTTAAAATCACTTCAAATTCGTACAAATCCCTAAAATTTATAATCTTGGAAATATCTTAAAATTCCACGAAATCTCTTCAAATTTATTAATATTTCATGAAATCCCTTCAATATTCACTATTCTTTTTAAAATTCGTCAAAATCATTTGAAATAATTTAAATTCCACCAAAAACTTCAAAATCTTTTAAAATTCCTAAAAATCTATTAAATCTTAAAATTTCTTGTAATCCTTTAAAATTTCATAAAATACTTTCAGAATTTCTTGAAAAAATTTTTAATTCCACGAGGAACCTTAAAACCCCTTAAAATGTATTAAAATTTCTTAAAATTATTGGAAATCTATTGAAATCCCTTACCTATTAAAATTCTTTAAAATTTTTTGAAATATTTTAAAAATCCTAGAAACATCTTTTATATTTCTTAAAATTCCACTGCCTCTAAAAAAAAACTCTTGGAATAAAAAATCTTATAAAATCTTTTAAGAATCAAAAATGACTTAAAATTTTTTTAAATTGTATGAGGACTATTAAAATTCCTTACAATCATTTTTAAAATGTAAAAATTACTTAAAATTTTTACAAGCTTCTTAAAATCCTTTGGAATTCCACGAAAAACTTTAAAATCCATTCAAATACGTAAAGATCTCTTAAAATTCTTGAAAACCTCTTGAAATTCCGTACACGGAAAAAAGAAAATGGCTGAATTTACCATTTAAAATAGTTAACATGCGCTCTAAACGCAGTTTTCCTGGAATTTAGTAACTTTTACTATTTCAAATTGTAACTTTTGCAATGAAAAAAACAGGATTTGCAATTTTCTTAGCAAAAATTACAATTTTAAATAGTAAAACTTACTAAATTCCTGGAAAAATGAGATCAGAGCGCATGTTCACTATTTTAAATAGTAAATTAAGCTATTTTCTTTTTTCCGTGTAAACTTCTATAAAATTGTTTATAAATCATAAAAATTTTGTGAAATTCTTTAAAATTCCATGAAGAAAATTTAAACTCCTTAAAAAAAAACTTTAAAATAATCGAAATTTCTTAAAATTCTTACAAACCTTCTAAAATCTTTTTAAATTCCACGGAAATATTTATGATCCCTTAAAATCTCTTTAAAATCTTAGAATACGTAACAATCCCTTAGAATACGTAACAACCTTTTAAAATTTGAGAAAAATTTTCAAAATTCCACCTAATCTTTAGAAAATCACAAAAATCTCGTGAAGTCTTTTAAAATTCCTCAAGTAACTTTAAAATTCCTTAAAATTCTTTGAATTCCCTAAACTTCCTTAAAAAATCTCTTAAAACTTCATGAAGTTCTTTAAAATTCAACCAAATCTTTTAAATATTATACAAATCTCTTATAATCACTTTAAATTCTTAGAAACCTCTTAAAATTCTTTAAAATTATTGAAAATGTCTTGAAATCATTAGAAGTCTAGAAAATTTGAAAGAATACCTGGAAATTATTTATAATCCTTCAAAATCCTTGGATAGTTTCTAAAATTTGTTAAATAAACTATAAAAATTATATATGTAATACGAAAAAAATAACGTATATATTCTATTTTCCCTGACAACTACTCGTATTTCCCTGATATTTCCCTGACTTCCCTGACGTGTGGCCACCCTGTCTATTAATTTAAAATTGTTTAATTCCGAAGTATTGACGTTTGTAAAATGAAATCCGAAAGGGGTTGAAAACAGGTAAAAAAAAGTTTGGAAAAAGAGTTTGGAGAAGTAGTTTGGATATGAATTTAGAAAACGAAGTTTGGAAACGGGAAAAGCAAAAAGGATGTTGGAAAAACGTTTCAGGAGATGTGAACGCAGCGGCGTTGAAACGAGAACTAATAATGCAGAAGATCTGGAAGTGGGACTTTAGTTTTCTATTTGGCGTACGTGGCACTTTCCCGGATTTTCCGGGTCCGCGGATGGGAAAAAAGTGAAACTTCAGCGGCATTGTGCTTGTTTTTCTGTCTCTCCGCAAAACTAGGGATATGAAGCTGCCCTCACGGCCGCGACCCTTGGAATGCACAACTTTCACTGCCATAAAAATATAATACCCTCTGGCTCGGGTCTTCTCTGTCCGGACTTGTTACGTAAATCGAGGGCTCTAAATCTTTGTTCGCTTAGCATCCAAGGAAAACATCACAATACAGAAACGACACGGCTACTAATAGCACTTTGTGGGGCAGTATAAATAAGCTTCTTCTTCCTATTTTATGAAGTGTCGGCATTTAAATTAGGCTATTATTGAATTTATGGTGTCAAAGGCACGGATTCGAACTCAGCTTGTAAATTATGCAAATTGAAGTAATGTACAGTTGATTCCTCTAGTAAATATGTAAATGTACACGAAGCAAAATTAAAAGACTAAAATAAGAAAGCAACTTTGAAAATTTATTTGAATATTTATTATATTTATACAGAATATTTATTTTTTGAGTTAAATATGCAATATTTTTTAACAGATTTTTTTACAAAATTATGAAATCGATGGGAGCGGAAAAGGCACACTTGCGTAATTTTTTTTTAAGTAATGAATATATAGGGCTGTAATTTAAATGAAATTAGATATTCATTTCAAAGAGACAAGTTTTGTACGTGTAATTAAAATAGTTTGTGATCACATCTGATTGAGTATATCAGACTTATCATTTACAGATCGGACGAATACTCCAGTTATGTTGGGAGAGTCACTTAATCGTGAGAAGAATCTAGTACACGTTTAATTAATAAATTATTATACTCGACTAATTACGTGTCACTGAGATAAAAAGATATAAATAAAAATTAATTGGCCACAGGGAAATGTGAGTCATTGATCTTTTCGACTTTTTAGAAATATTTTTAATTGAAATTTGAAAAGGGAATTGAAGAAGACAACTGGAAAACTGTATACAAAAAAAGGTTTTGAAAAGGCTGTTAGAAAAATGATTTGCAATAGGGAGATGGAAATATATTTTACAAATTATTATCACATCAAAATCTTCACATAAAATCCTCAAATAAAATTCGTCACAGATCTTCAAAAAGATACTAAAAAGTTTGAGAACATTATTTGAACGAATTTGTTAAATGGAGACTTAAATTCAATAAGTAGGATATACTGGACACCCCTGGCAATGGGCAACTTATGGGAAACTTATGTAAGCGACTGTACGAATTGTACCACCCTTAGGAAAAAGGGGCGGGGGGGACAGGGGCGCCCTACTGGAAAGCCTGGAAGCATAGCCATGAGTAAAAGGGCGGGCAGTCAGCGTGAAGCGAAAAGGGAGATTTAGACGTCATCCCCTGACGTTTTCGTTTTCTTGCGCCCCCACCCCCTCTTCTCATTCCCACATCTTAGTTGGCATGTCGCCTAAAATCCTGTTTCTTGCGATGATAGACGGAAAAGTCGAGGCGGCTACCTCAAAAGTCCTTCGAGTGATTTCTTACTTTCGACGAGTTATTAAGAATCTCAGAAAAAAAGGAAACATGCCGCCTACACGATTACAAGCGGCTACCAAAGATCTTAGTCAGGTTATTCAAACCCACCTGATTTATTTATGTTCTGCAAAAAAAAAAAGAAAACAATTTACGTAAGATTCCGGTTTATCAGAATTTCACGATTTCTGTGCCAATTCTTTGATCTCGTCCGGCAATTTTTTTTCAGTGTTTTTTTTTTTTACTTTTGATGATGAATTTCCTTTCTAAATAAATTGATGTAACGAAATATCTCGAAAATTGGTTTTTGAATGACTTGGAAGTTGTAAGAAAGAAACAGAATAATCGTGATGCGTGTTGGTTTGCTATATAGTACATTTAAAGTTTAGATTTAAAATTGAAATATAAATTTAAGTAGCCCACTTTATAAATATAGAATTTATGGAATTATTTCAGAATCTGAGAGGGTACTACAATGTTTTTCATCTTTCCCTTGCTCGGTGTGGATTTAGGCGGTTCCGTCTGTTGAAATATTTATTACTCTGGTAGGCGTCATTTGAATTTTGCTTCTTTCTTTTGCTGCTATTGGTCGGGGTAAAAAATTCAAATGCCACATAGAGGGCTGTGTATATGCTTTCTGAAGAAGAAGCCCTAAATTTTGCTGCGGTCGGGATTAGCTCATCCAATCAAATGAAACATTGGAAGGGCGGGCTTAATTAAAATCTCCTTCAAGCTACCTATATAGACGTTCGTCGTCTGTGGATCTTCCTTACAAGATCTGGCATTAGAAACGCGTTCCTCATTGAAATTCTCATTTCCTGCCCTTACAGATTAACAAACTTCAATTTAATGAATTTAATCGCATACACCGTTAGAAAAACTTGTAAATTATTCGAGTTAATAGAAACGTTGAAGGTATTTCCTGCGGGGTGAAAGCCACAAAGTTCTAAATTTAGTACATATACAATATATATAGGGTCAATAAAAGGGAGTGAACGATTAGAATTCTCTAGACCGTGGAGTTATTCAAAACATGGAAGAAATACATGTATACAGTTATACACTTTACTAAAAGACTGGGGGGTAAATAAATTTGCATGTCGTTTGTTATTCAAATATTTTCGGTTCAATCTTCTGAGTCTCAATGAGAATAAAAGGAAACAACGCGAGTTCGTCTTATTCTTATATATACATGTATAGGAGTGCGTCGACGCATGCGACGCAGTAATTTATTGTTCTTTATGGGTATCGAGTCCCTAAACGTGCCATTAATAAGCGAAGATGATGACAACGTTTATGGGTGGGGCTAATTACAGTGATCACTCATGCAGATTTAATCAAATGCTTCGATATCGGGTTTGAGCAACAGCATAAGGCACAGCGGTTAATATTCTCACGTCCTTGATTATCCTTATTGCTTTCACTTTATAATCTTTCTTTCCTTTTCAGTCAACGCAACGTTTCTATAATAACGTTCACTCTTAATCTCTTATTGATTCCTCAGATCAAAACCCACAATTACGACTCATTTTTTATCTTTAATTTTATCTTTACAGAAACAATCTTCGTTTCGTATAATGTAATCAGTTTTATTTTAGGGAGAATATAATATGTACTCCTTTTTTTTAATGAAAGAAGTATACAAGCTTTAATTATATATGATTTTTCATGTTAATGGAGATGTTATCTTTTACTGATGTAACTTAATTAAGATTCTATAATTCGTGTTATTATGGGAAGGTTTTAGCTTTTAATCGACAAGACTGACATTCTTACTATTTTTTATTTGTTATATGTCGAGAATTAATTCTAATGACTAATTAATAATTAGCCATTAAACGTAATCCATTGTTTTACGGAAATATTTCCATATTGGTTTCTAGCGACAATTCTGAACTTAAAAGTTTCAAAATAATATTGCACAGTATTAAGCTATGTGAAAATGACGAAATATTACGAAAAGTCCAAAAATAATGAATTAAACTAAAAAGAAAATATTTAAAACATGCATTTTTTTACAGAATAAGCAATCATTTAAAAACTAAACTATTTCCTTGAAAAATTTAATTTTTGATCAAAGAATCATTTTGAATTAAAAATTAATTTTCTTTATTGAAAATCCTTTTTTTTCCTTTGAAAAGAAAAATATCTTTTCATTAAAAATTATCTTTTTCCGTAGAAAAATTTCAATATTTAGTAAAAAATCCATTGTTTCCATATTAGTTCCTAAGAACAAGTCGAAAAAAAAAATATATATAAACTCCGAAATACTTTTGAATAAAAATTAGAGTAAAAAAATATTTTAAAAAATAAAAAAAAGAAGAAGCAATCATTTCGAGAAAAGGTGAGTGAGTTTGTTGGAGGGATAAGTACAAGATTATAAGTGCACCAATAAATCGAGGCGGTGCGCATCCAGCCTATATTTACTCTATTATGCAGGACCGTTTTTATAAGCCGTTTACGTTTAACGGCAAATCATCGTTTAGATGCCGCGGCGTGATAGAGGCTATAAATTCTGCTGCTATGGTGTTTACTCTGTTTATGATGGCGCGGGCCACGCGTAGGTCAGTGCCGCGCGCTCATTTAAAAAAAGAGGGGATGGGGTGGAAGATGGCAGCACCAAATCGACTTCACCCCTCCAATCCTTCAACCCCCTAAGGGTTTTAGCCACCAAATGACACAGCCCGCCATCTCTCGTCATTTGGTCCAACATCCCGTTACTTCAAGGTTCCTCTTAAATTCTCTAGATGGCCCACATCGCACTTCGTGGAAAATTCGATCGATCCTTTTCAAATTTCCTACTTTTTCCACATTTTCTGCTCTTTCCGACATTTTTTTCTGCTCTTTAAAAGTTTATTAAAACACGCTCTTTAAAAGTGTTGTAATTTATATATTTTTTTTCACAATGGTACAAAAGGTGCTAAAATTTTGCGCCAAAAGCACAAAATTGTGGAGCTTTGAGAAAAATAAAAAATTATTGGAACAATATATATTTTGCAATTATATCTTTATAATAAATTTCAGGCACTCGTATTTTCTATTTTTTTTCTTCGTCCTAGTGATTTTTCTAGATAAACTCTTACACACATGAAAAATTGGCTCCTCAGTCGGGAATCAAACCCCGGCCACCGGCGCAACAATCGTAGATTATACCACGTTGCTACCACAGAGCCCATTATTACAGTTCATTTAACTATTATATAAAAGCGTCTTAGAAAAACCAGTTTTCGTCCTAAATTCTATGAAAAACAATTATATTTCAGAAAAAAATCATGTAAACACGGAAAAAATAAAATAACTCAATTTACCATTTAAAATAGTCAATTTGCGCTCTGAACGCATTTTTCTTGGAATTTAGTAAGTTTTACTATTTCAAATGGTAATTTTTGCTAAGAAAATTGCAAACCCTGCTTTTTCATTGTAAGAGTTACAATTAGAAATAGTAAAACTTACTAAATTACAGGAAAAATGCGTTCAAAGCGCAATTTGACTATTTTAAATGGTAAATTCAGCTATTTTCTTTTTTCCGTGAAGAGAATAAAATTTTCTCGTGAATAATAATATTAATAGTATTATATATTATAATAATAATAATAATACAAATATACATATTAGAAACCTTTGAAATCCTTGATGGAAATCTTCTAAAATCTGTGAAATAAACTATAAAAGCTATATATACGCAATACGAAAAAGTAACATATTATTATTATTATTGTTATTATTATTATTGCTTCAGTTTGAGAAAAAATTCTTTCGATCGGTGGCGGTTCGTCCCTTAATCGTTATTCCCTCGATGCCAACAATTTCACGCGATCGCTGAACACGAAGAAGCCAGCCTCTGTTTTATAATAGTTACAGTTATCTATAGTTATCTGCCTTATAGTTTTCTCTAGTTTATATGTGCCATATAGTTATACCCTGTATATAGTTATATATATACCAAGTTCCTCCATCGCGAAAGCAGACGTGCCATCACGTGCTTCCATGCACTCTAATAATAGACCTTGGCACCTTGCTGGCCCGATGTGAGGACCACCCAAATAATCACTGTTGGCGATCCGATCAGACGGTATAAAATCGCTGATTGGTATTACACGACCAGATCGGTGTAGGTCGATCAAAGTGATTGATAAGCAGCGCCACGCGCCTCGCGGGACTGAAAAAGGCCACCTAGACCGCCCGCGGCGTTGTCGTCAATTTATATCAGGTAACTTATGCACCAACTTTGTTCATGTTCAATGTTCATGCCATATGACTATTCGCAATCAGTAAACAAGAAGCAAACTTTTCTATTCATCGCCATTCTTCTCGCCGACATCGTGCATAGAAACGACGAAATTTTACTCCCTTTTGCTCACTCACCGAATAAGTACTCTGTAATTGGCGCGATAATCTCTCTAGATCTGGTTAATTGGCTCAAGAGGAAAAAAAATTGGTAGCCAGCTGCTGATTTTTATCGAGATTTATAGAAAGTTTCAGGTAATTTTGTAATTGGGCGTGATAACTTTTGGATATAAATCTCGGCGACACTTTCAGGTTCTGTATAAAAGTTAAGAATACCTTTTTACGGGGTTTAGTGTACTCGTTTTGCCATAATTTTTTTTTGGAACGGAGGAAATTCTAGGGGATTCAAAAATGATTATTCGTGACACTTTTTGAGTGGATAGACATTTTTGTAAGAAAACGTGTATTCATCACTTATATTCCTATCTTAAAAAAGTGGTGTAACGAAATGACTCGAAAATCTCGCATACATTGTTGTTGCAAACCTGATTGGCTTTTGAATGACTGGAAGTTGTATAATAAGTAAAACAAAATAATCGCGCACATGTTGGTTTGCTGGTCTCTTAAAATTTTACAAAAAACTTTGAAATCCTTCAAAATTTGATAAAATCACTTAAAATTCTTAGAAAACTCTTGACATTCCTTAAAATTTGTGAAAATATCTAAAAATTCCCGTGTAGAAATTTCCAAACCTGGCCCAGATCGGTGATGAAACGCCCGGCCCGATCGGGCCAGTTTGGCCTAGTCTGGGCCTGGTCAGGTCGTGTGTTTCATCTCCGGTCTGAAATCCCCCGATCTGGACCCTATCGGGGCCAGATTCCCCAATCTGGGCCCTATCGGGGCCACAACAAAATTTCTACTCGGGTTGTTAGAAATTCTCAAGAAATTCCATGAAATCCTTACGAATTCTACAAAAATTTTTTAAATTCAGAAAAATATATTGAAATTCCTTAAAATGATTAAAAATTTCATAAAATACCATGAAATCCTTTAAAATTTCACGAAATTTGTATAAAACTCATAAAAATATCTTAAATTCTCTTAAAATGCCTTAAAGTCCCTTAAAATTTCATGAAATTTGACGATAACTTTCAAAATCCTTTTAAATTCCACGAAATTTTTTGAGTCATAAAAATCTTTTGAAATCCCTTAATAAAATTGTCCGACAAACTTTTTAAATCCTTCAAAATCCATACAATATTTTAGAAGTTAAAATTCCTAGAAACTTTTAGAAATTCCCTTGAATTTTCTTAAAATCATTTAAAAATCGTCAAAATTCCTTACAATACGTTAAAATATCTTAAAATTGTAAGAACTCCTTTAAAATTCCACGAAATATTCTGAAATATCCTAGAATTCTACGAAATCTTTTAAACAATTCCATGTGTCAAACCCGACAGATGATATTATCTATTATTACTATATTCTACTGGCTAAAAATAATTTAGAATTCAAAACTATTAACCGAGATTATAAGTTAACAATTTTTGAATTCTGAACATTCGAGCATGAAGATTTATATAGAAAAAATCCTCTAAAAAATCCGTTATGTTCGAAATTGAATTCTTTTACATTAATGATATTTGGCCACCATTTTGAATATTTAAAACATTTAAGAATATTTAAATTGCATGTAGTTTCTGAAATTACAATTATTATCTGAAATATAATCTGAAAAATCCGAAAGTAGGATGCTTATTAATTTTCCTTATCTAAGGAATGAACACTTGCGTTACATAATTTATCTGTAACATAAACAACCCCACAATTAAGTTTGAACCTCTTCCTGTTCGGACAGGTTCAGTTAATTACCCTGGTTATTAATTCCTCCAATTTCTTTCCAGAAAAATATGTAGATCAACCGTATATAAATTTAAGTAAAGCAGTGGCGGAGATTTTGAAAAGCAGAATGACGCTTCGAGTATAATTTACAATCTAGTAATAATTTAAAGCATTTGAAGAGATTTAAAAAAATTCAAAAGAATCTATGAAGAATTCTAAACAGATCAAAAGAACTTTAATCAAATCAAGGTGAATTTCAAAAGATTTTTGCGGAAATTTTGCGGAACGGATTTTTGTAATTTTAAGAAATTACAAAATTCCGAATTGATGTTTCGAGTATCGCTCCCTCGAAGAGTAAATGATGGTCTTGGGAGGGGGATGCAACATCATCCGACAGGTAGTAATATTCCTCGCGGAGGCTGTAACTCATCCTGGCAAAAGTCTGAGGAAATTGTGATATGGTTGGAAAAAAATGAAAACAGGCGTGGTTTTGTGTTTGTGTAATGTGTATTAATGTATAAGATGCTCACAGAAGAGTAAGAACTAAGCATCAGAAAAAGGACGAGGGGAAAGGCTACAAAGAGAGAGAAGGAGAGGCCAATTAGTCTGCATAACTGTTTTATGGCTGACGTTATACATCCGCACAGGACGTGGAGATTTTATCGAACCACGAACAAGGATGTTAAGCTAGGGACTATTTTCTCACGCGTCATGAGGTCACCCAAAAATTCTCCTAGATATGAACCCTATTTTTTAAGTAAGTCTAATCTTTTGTCTAGTCTAGCCAATCTCGAGGCGCTATCTTCTCAGAAATCATACCTGCTAATTATTTCTTCTTTACTTTCAGGATCACGAGGTCATCTCTCGGCGTTCTTGTAATTCACGATTATAAATTTTGAGAATGCTCGTTTCTACAGTTAATTTTTGAAAGTGACGTGAGATTTAGATCAGAAGTTCTTCAAATCTTCACGTTCGTTAATTGAATTTTTACCCCAGTTCTTCTTATCAGGAAGAATTCTTTATAATGTTTAGAGTTACAAATCATGCGTTTATATTGAGATAAATGCAAATTTAAATTCCTGAAAAAAAAACTCTCACAAATCAGAAATAGAACGATAACATTCAAGTGCAAATTGAGAGTGGAGTAAGTGACAAAACCGACAGTTAATGTGTCTCTCGAATCGCTCTCTCCTCAGTTGAAGGTGTCTTCCGATAAGGTCTTAGATGGTGGGCACCGCTCTAATTAGAGTAAAGTTCAAGTTGGCTCGCTTAACTCGCTTCGCTCCCTTTATTCGCTTTTCTCGCTCGACTCGCTGGCAGAGCAGCGGTCGGTCAGTAATACCCGCAAGTGCAAACACAAGATGAGCGCGTCGTGATAAGGCCTGAGACAAGTGTAGCTCAAGATGGTGCTAGATCAGCCGCAGAAAACTCGTCTTGAATTGCGCAAAGCACAGAAAACGCGCTTCGCTTCTAAGATTCTCATCTGCGCGGCACGGATGCTGGGTCAGCATATCTTGAGCGCGGATCGACGATCTCGATTCTCGCGAACGAGCGACCTCTCCGATATCGTGATTTGTTTCGCTCCGACGAGAGGAGAAAGATAGGAGTGTGAGAGAAAAAAAGCATGCGAGTGACTTATGCGCCCATTTCAGTTAATAATCCCGTTATGGCCCCTTCTAGCGAGCAAGACCGGCGGATATAATGGACGCCGGGACTTAGCCCGGACTAAAACCGCGCCGAGGGCGTAAAAGGGGAACCGAAAGGCCGCCTCGTCATCCGTCAACTGTCAGACATCTAACCAATCCTGCACCAAGGAATACGAGTCGACGAGCCACCCACGGGCCCAAGGGCAAATTATACACCTAACCGAGCCTTATACTCAGAAATGAAGAATATAGCCGAGGTGCGTGATGCGAGTATCACGGGAATAAAAAACTTGTGGAGAAAAATGAAATTCACTCTGGCTCTGTCTCTGTGGGAATGCATGTGTGATTTAGAGACTCTGTCACTGGGGAAAGTAGCGTGTATTTATAAAATTACTGTCATACTCATCACAGTAAATAATATTTACCAAACTAGCAAACCAACATGCGCACGATTTTTTTGCTTTACTTCTTATACATCCTTAAGTTATTTTAAAGACAATATACTTTTAAAAAGAATAATTTTTAGACTAGACTCACTCCGTAAAAGAATTATTCTTATGTATACCCGTGCAGAAATTCCCAAACCTGGCCCAGATCGGTGATGGAACGCAGAACCTGATCGGGCCCAGATCTGGCCCGATCGGGCCCAAACCTAGCACGATTGAGCCAGATCTGGGCCCGGTCTGGTTCAGCGTTCCATCACCGATCTGAAATCATCCGATCTGGGCCCGACAAGGGCCACAGCAAAATTTCTACACGGGTATAGTTAAAGTTTCAAAAGTGGACAACTGGACATAGAAGTATTGGGTTGAAGTTTGAGACGTTTAATCTAACGATTTTTTTCACATTTATTGGAATAAAATCGTCAAAAAAAAAGTTTTTAAAGTTTCCAAAACCGAAAATTTGTATTTAATTACTAAAAGAATTTTAGACGGCGTTGCTCGGGATTTTAAAAGATTTCGTAAGATTTCAAAAATTATTTAAGAATTTTAAGAGATTTATAATGATTTTAAGGAATTCAAGGGGTAAAAAGATATTAAAGGATTTTTAAAAATTTCAGGAGATGCTAAGGGATTTTAATTTTAGGGATTTAAAAGGATTTTTAAAAGTTTAAAAGAATTCGAAGGTTTTTGTAGAATTTAAAGGGTTTCCAAAAGATTTCAATAATTTAAAAAAAATATCCTAGAATTATGAGGCATTTTAAAGAATTTTAAGGAATTTCAAGAGATTTTATGATTTTTAAAAGATTTCCTGATATTTTAGAGATTTTTAAAGATATTTTTAAACTGTTTTCGAATTTTTTAAATTAAATTTCTTTCACAACCCGTGTGGAAACATTGACTGGGGCCAGACTGGGTTCCAGATAGTTTGCCCAAGTATCAACTGGGGCCCAACTGGGATCTCTAGGTGGGGCCCATTTTGGATTGTAACGCTCATACCAACTAAAACCCATATTAGGGAAAACTAGTTGGGCCCAAGTTGGGCAATATTTTTTCTACCCAGTTATTATTTGGGCTGAATGTGGGCTGACTAATTAACGATAAAATATTAAAAATGGTTAATATTTATGTTAAGTATATTATAAAGAAAACTTGTTTTTGCATAAACAAGATTTATTCCTTTTTTTTTAATCTTTACATATGAACGAATCGATATATGTTTAACAAATTAACAAATTATGGATTAATGATTCATTATTATTATTAATGATGATTAATGATTAATAATTATAATAGTAATTAATAATAATTATCATATATAATATAATTTGATAATGATTATTGATAATGAATATAATAATTATTATTATTATAACTATTATTGATAATGATTATAATTATTGATAATGATTAATGATGATTAATGATTAATACCAATCGATATCAAATCATAAATTTAATTATTCTTCTTCGCTTTTAAGCTATAGATATAAACTTAAGTATAAACTAAACAGTGACTGGCTCTAGAAACTTTAGTTTTGATGATTCAGGAATATGAGTTATTGAAAAAAGTGCAGTATTAATCACACTTTGCATTTATTTAATTATATAATGAAAATAATCGAATCTCTTTAATTTTTTTTCATATCTGGGCTACCCAGTTGGGCGCACATTGGCGCCCAATTATAGTATGGGCTAATCTGGGCACATTTCCACACGGGAAATTATTTAATCAATTTTTTTAACTTTTTAAAAACATTTAAATTACTAAAAAATTTGGTTAAAATCTTTGAAATCTTTTTAATTCTTTTCAAATCCTTAAAAATAAGCTTTAAAAAAAAAATTCGTCTAGACGTCTGAAACTTCAGCCCAATGACATAAGTTATTTATTTTTATTAATTATTCCTGGTATCTTACCAATGAAAAAGGTTGGCCAAGTTGAAAATATTTGTTACGTAAAACAAATCGAGAGTTCTTACCTGAAACAAAAATAGAAAGTAAAGATTAATAATATGATTGACAATACCATGAATCTAACGATTTTCGTAAAAGCTGAAAATAGTCAAAATATGTTTGTAACATGATTGAAAAGATCTGAACGTTCAAATGAACGAATTTTTGTATTGATTGTATTTATAACTATAAAAAGTTTTTAAATATTGATTCATTTACATTGAAAATAATAAAAAATGAAATAAACTTGTAATCCTGATTGTTATTTTTAGTTGGCAGAATATTTCTGGATAAAATATAATTTGAAAAAAATATTTCGTTCATTTGAACGTTCACAACTTTATTCACATTTCGTAACATCATGAAATGATGTCCCGTGACAAAATCACGACATTTTCACTCTGTATATCTGTCTAATTTAGGCCACAATGATATTTTTATTTTTACACGAACAAAACGAAAATCACGAACTGTCACCAATCCAGGTGCTAGCCGTGAGCAAAGATGCTTAACATCCATGAGTCACCGGGTCGATAATCACCCGTAGCTACTGCCGTCGGTGAATCTAAAGCATTCAGATAAAAATATATCTCATATCTCATTTATATTACATATAACCCCGTAATTAAATTCTCTACAAAAAAACGTTATGTTAAAAAGAAAGACGCAGAGAGTGGAATATAATTATTCATAAAAATGATTATCTCATGAAAGAATAATGAATTAAATGGATAAAACAAAAAAAAGGTCATTCTCATCTTATATAAAATCATCTTTCAAACTCCTTTGATAGAATCACAAGCCTAAACAAATTCAGCCCCAGATGATCTCACTGTCCTCCTTTCCATCGATTCTCAAGATCGAATAATCTTTCACTTCACGTAAACGCAAAGTCCATGTTTTCCTCCCGATGCCTGAGACTTTTCTATTCGATCCTAAGAATTCGTATTCGCAAAATAGGTACGTGATCTTTAAGACGAAGAGGCTGAGAAAGAAGATGCATTATTGGTATGCGTCGCATTCGTTGCGTTCAACCTTTACATCCTGGATTTCTCGAGCTCTTGACTCTTTCGACTCTTTATAGGTTCTCGAGAGATCTAGAGGAAAGACGAAGATACCCTGTGCCTCTGACAGCGGCAACCGTAAGGTCCTTCGCGCAAAGCCTGGAGGAGTTTAGCTAATAAAAAAAAGGCATTTAGTGATGGTTCACGGAATTATTCAGCAACCTGCAGCGCGATAAATGACGGCGGTAGGGCCTTTAGTGGCAATTATGTCGCGTGACTTGAATGTTAGATGAAATTCCCGCTAGTCTGCGGAAGCCATTCTCGATACTTGACGTATTTACGCAAATAAACTATATCGGTTGATCGAAACGCGACTGGATTCGCGAGTCTGCGAATTTCTCGGAAACGAGCGGCGAGTTTGTGTTTCTGATTGGGTTGAAGTTTCAGATGTCTAGACTCACTATTTTTTTTACATTTATTGGAATAATAACAAAAAAATGTTTCCACTGTTCCCAAAACCCAAAATTTTTATTTATTTACTAGGAGCAATTTTGGAGAATTTAGAGGAATTTGCAAAAGATTTTAAATAATTTTAAGAGATTTAATGAGATTTCAAAAATTATTAAAGGATTACAAGAGATTTTTAAAAGAGTTGAAAAGAGTTATCAATAGATTTTTTTCAGAGGTTTCACAAAATTTCAAGACATTTCAAGAGATTTTAATGAACTTCAAGGATTTTTTTTTATATATTTTAAACAATTTTAAGACATTTACAGAAGATCTAAAAGTTTTTAAAGAGAATTTTAAGTAATGTTAAGGGATTTTAAGGGATTTCATTCGATTTATTCTACATTAGAATAAATTCCTTAAAATTTCTTAAAATCACTTAAAATGTTTGAAATGTTTTGAAACTTTTTAAACTCTCTTGTATTCCTTTGAAATCCATTAAAATTCCTTACAATCACTTATCACTAAAATAATCCCTTGAAATCCCTTGAAATTTTTTAAAGTCACTTAAAATCTAATAAAAGCCTTTAAGGTGTCTTGAAATCTTGTGAAATCTATAGAAATTTCTAAAAATCTATAGAACATTCTTTTGATAACTCTTTCAAACTTTTATAAAAATCCCTTGAAATCTCGTGAAAACTCTTGAAAATCCTTAAACTATTTTGAATTCTTTTAAAAATCATCCTGAAATTTCCTAAAGTGAAAAATCACTTAAAATCTCGAAAATACCGAAGATGTTGTTGAAAACCTGATTAATTTTTTTTTGGAAATTGAGCAAATTGTATGAATTCAAAATATTTTCAGTCTATATTCGTTGTCAAAATTATTGCTGTCAAAAAGTTATATTAAGACAGTAATCATTCATTATGAAGTGAATTTACAATATATATGTCATAATTATCATTACAATACATTAACCCTTGAGATGCTGCAGCATTTGCAGCGTTTCGAAAAAGCGGTTGCAAAAAGCACATATGTTAAAAGTATTTCCCAGTTTTCAAACGAAATATGATAATGCATCAATGTATTAAGAAATAAGTAACAATTTTTGCACAACCTGCATTCAATGTAAGTCGTGCGATATAAATCGCTCTTAATCGATATGCTAACGTCATTTTGCGATAGCGGATCTGTCAGATCGATAGCAAGGCAATCTTTCATAAAGGTATAAAAGTACATATATATGTATTATATATAGTATATACATATGCATAAGTATGTATAATTGTATATATATCTAGATGCATAAGTTTCTAAGTATTTATGTGGGTTTTAGAAGTAAAGTGGGGAAGTGCAAGACGAATGGAGAACGGACGATCGTAGAATGATATCGCATAAGGCGAGGACACTTGGAAAGAAGACGAACCTGAGAGTCCCTGAGAACAGAAATATCGGCTGTGTACCTTTCACGACTATCGTCAATTCCACCGGGATCGGTCGATCGATCGAGGGAAGGTCGTCGATCGAGAATTGCTGCACCAGCTGCGACATTACGAAACCCGATGACCGAGAGCCATTCTCAGATTAGAAATTCAGGACTGCAGTCAAGTTAGCAATAGTATCACATAATTTTTTTGCGAAAGATATATGCTCTCTTATTCTGAATCATCGATATAAGTATGCCACTAATTCCAATAAACTTATATACGATGATGAACCAGTGAATGTCACGCCCTTTACAACGAAATTCCGCTAATTCATCAACGTATATATGTTAATTGAAATCAGTGGTATACTTATCGCTGATTCAGATTTAGAGAGTGTGGTAAAACATAAGTATTTAGCTTCTGTTGACAGGAAAGAAATGTATTGGAAGGAATTGCACTCGGAATTGCATGTACACAATCGAGTACATAATTGATTTTCAGGATTTAGTTTCCTGTTGTTTTTGAGTTTATAGAACTTTGACTAAGACGAATGACAGCGGAACTCGTGCAGAACAGCTCGGGAAGCGCGGAAGCACCACAGGATTATGAAGTGCGATGTAGATATGATAGTAGCGAGAATGAAGGACGGAAGGCGAGCAGGCAATGTACGGGAAATACATGAACGTGAAAGTATTCACAAACACATTCGAGAATTTTCGTGTTGCATGCATCCACACTCTTTCCATTTTCAGATGAAAATGAATGAATGAATTTTCAGAAATTAACAATTTATTAATAAATTGTACAACAATTTCAATTTGATGTTTATTAAGAAAAATGAATCGACTGATAATAATTTTAGAAATGAAATTTGATAATATGCAGGACGGAGATCTCTGCCAATTTAATTGGGGCCGGAAGTTACCATGTTTGAAATTACTTTTGATTTACGTGAAAGTATTTGGGGGGCTACATTTCACGAGCCCGTGAATTTATTACAAAGCATGTATGAACGTTTGCACTTCATAAACGTGAGTGCAGTTGTAGAAATTAACATAAAATGCTCTGAAGTATAGCATTATACATAATAATGATGATCAATGATGTGTTTAATTAGAGAAATGCTAAGACTTTTATAAAAAGTGAAGAACGATTTTGGTTAATTTTTTTAAATTATGCTGAATGAGATATTGAAAATGAATTTTATATAAAAGCTAAATGAAATCCAGTTTATATCAAACGTAATTACTTTTAGTATTTCGCCATTTTCTTTAAGGGGAGATCCCTATTATTGTTTGCTGGTCAATTCAAGCTCATTTCACCAAGTGTTCCCTGATACGAAACCTCCATGGCCGAACTGATATATACCACTAATTACCTACCACGAAAGTAGGAAATGCTTTTAAGGGCTCTAAAAGAAATGAGGTGGCGAACATATACAAGACTAGAGGTTTAATGTGTTGTTTCTGCTATAATACTATTGTTCCAGCATTGGGAAGTTTAACAAAACGGAACTAATGCAGACACAATTTTATTGTGAGGAAAAATAAATTTGTTACTATACCCCCTTCATTGATTGTAAAATTGAATGAATATGTGCTAGTTTAATATTTCATGACAATACTTTTCAATGATTCAGACTTTCAAAAAACTAGAGCAATTTTGTTTTTATTCCTTCAAACTCTTAAAAAATTCTTTTAAGATACAAATAAATATTTTAAAATTCCAGGAAATCTCTCAAAATTTCTGTAAATCCCTTGTATATAATCGTATAAAAGTCGTCATAAATTCCTTAAAAACTCCACCATTCTTCACAATTAAAACTCAGTAAAATTCTCGAACAATAAGCATTTCTGAAAGCATTATTTAAAAGCCAATTAAAAATATCGAATTTGCGTGTATCCTATATACATCATACGCTTTTTCGAAAAGGATCAAGAATCCGGAAAAAGTGCATATTTTTAGGACCTTATGCAACTCCCTGAAAAATACACTTATTAATCCGAAAATTATTTAAAGTTATTCAAAAAAAAAAATTATCCAACATAAATAATGTTCCCAATTTCCATATTCGATCGCAAAAAATATCGCGAACAAGCTTATGCAAAAACGTAAGACGATCCCAAAATTTATATGACGTTTACTCTCGAAAGAAATTCGTTTTTAATCGCAGATGATCGCGTGTGAATATTCCGCGAGTAGAATAATATCTCGCCTTGTGGTATACATAGAAAGTAACCAAAAATTTCGAAGTATAGTACTATAGTTTACTAAAATACGGCAGGTCGTAAAACGGTCCGTTATCTTTGGTAACCCGAAATAATATTCCGTTAACCAAAAAACCGGCACCAGGAAAGCAAAGGCAAAGCAAAGGTAGCTTCGTGCCGGCCACCTGCAGGTAAGCTGGGAGCGTCACGACGCCGCCGTCGTGGCGAGTTACGGCCACAAATCACGCGATTCGTAATTGCTACTACCAACTACGCGATTTCTCGTGGTGGGGGATATAGGTGGTGATGGGGCTAAAAAAAGAGGAGAGGGGGTAGCTGCACGCGTGGATAGAAATCCATAAACATTGATTGCTTCGGGTTTACAGACCCTGAGTCCGGATAAGACGAAAACATAAATATTTCGAGCCGAGATCTTGTCTATATCTGCAATGCATCCAACACGTGAGATAAATAAATGAAGGAGATCTTTGATTTGAGATGAATCCGAGATCCAAGATGAATCTCTTTCAGTTGCGAAATTATCAATTTTGCTCTGCATTTTATAGGCTTAGATCACCTTGAATTAGTTGTTGGATCAGAATTTTATTCTAAGATACATGTTTTTGAGGATTCGATCGATTCGAATTGATACGATCAATTGGAAGCATAAGATTATTTAAGTTGATTGATTTTTTCGTTTCTTCTTTTTGAGATTTTTTTTTTATTAGTCAGTGGCAGTTGATGTCATGTTAATATTTCAAAGGTATAATTTCAAATTGATGTATCTGAATAATTATAGCAACTATGCAAATATAAATAGCATTATAATTATTCATTTTGATAATAAATTACTTTGCCAGACTCAAAAGTTATTTTCACTAAAAAAAGAACTATAAAAGGATTATAATTTCACTCAATTTCTATTATTAAATTTTGTTATATTTCGATCGTGAAATCCCTTAAAATTCTTTATAATTACTTCAAATATTGTTGAGTTTCAAATTGGAATCAATTGAATAAAAATTGAACTTTGTATCTTTTTTATATTAGAATATTATTAATTATCCCTTGAATATTTCCCACGCGTATAATATTGCTATACACCCAGAGAAAAAATTTGTTAAATCAAATAAACATATATTTGATATTCAGCCAAATAAAAAATATATTTGAATTAAATAAAATTTATTTGACTCAAAGATATTTTTTATTTAATTCAAAAAAAAAAATTTCTTTGAATCAAATAAATTTTATTTAATTCAAAGATATTTTTTATTTGGCTGTATATCAAATATACGTTTATTTGATTCAAACAAACTTTTTTTCTGGGTGTACAATACTGAAAACTCTCTGATACAATAAATTGTAAGTGAAATTACGTATACTCTGCGGAAAAGATGGTATTTTGGAACGAATTGTTAAATCGATATTGAAATGGTAAATTGTAGGAAGATCTTAGAACATAATTCAACTTTTCCGTTTCGATCGAAATAGGTGGCTCTCCCGTGTTAGTACGGGAGTGATGCTCGCTCAGTTCCAGTCTCACCGTTTATTCAAATGAGCTTTCGACACTGGAGGCATGATATAGCACTGTACAGTTGTCTGACTCGAAAAGGTGTCGTGTTTCGCACGCATTAGTCGCTCTCTTTACATTTTTTGTCATTATTTATAACATTATCACGTGAGTCTTCAATTCATTCTCTCCAGCTCAATTAACAGGTGTTGACATCAATTCATTAATTACATAATCCTCGAATAATTCATTCAGCCTCTAGCTGAATGTAGAAACATAACTTCGTCAATTGTTCCGAAACTTTGAGGGATGTAATTAATAATAATAAAGCATGAAAAATACTCAAGTAATAAAATAACTAATCTAATGACTATAATACTTATATCTCAGTTAGAAAAAATATTCTTTCTATAAAAGGTGAATGCGAAAGGTCGTCGCAATGCTATTTTCTAGCTTAATGAACGTCGAGTTGGACATAAGATGTGAAGATTGAAAACGGAATTGCGCAAGGATAAAGCAAAATTGCGTTATCAAACAAAGGTCAGCAGCGAGCATTGCATTGGTTAGACTGAATAAGGCGGACGATAATTATCAAAGTGTATTCGAGGGGAGACAATAATTACAATTATTATTTTGGAGTCGAGAAGGTAGACGGCGAAATAAATTACAGGCTTCTGGCTCTGTGCGGTCGACATTAGGTTCGTTCGATAGATGCGTATCTAAAAGTTCGCGCGATAGAGGTCACCATTGCAGCTGCCCGCTTCCGCAATTTTTTTTTAGTATTCTTTATTCCTCAATTATTAATCCACTTATCAAGAATATTGAATTAAGCTTCACGCATGAAATATATACTTTCTTCATTCTAAAGCGATAATTTCAAAGTTGTTTCATGCGACTTATAAACTGTTATCATCATTTTATGCAGTTTATTATCTTTATTTTGCTTATTATGTTTATTTTCGGGAAACTTCTCTCAAAAATTCTCTAAACTTCCGGAAACCTTCCTGGAAAATTTTTCAGAAAGTTCTGAACATTTCACTCGAATATCCTAGAAATGTACAAGGAAACTTTTGTGCTATACGAAAATATGCTTAATACTCAGTAAATAAATCGCTTTTGATTTTAAAAGCGGTAATTACCGTACATGTACATTGTCGGTTCTCTTAGTGTTAATAGACGCATCAATCATATTATATAATTACGTGAAATTGTTTGTCATTACGAAAACGTTTATTTGTACTAGCTTTAGAAATAAAAGCATGTCAAATAAAGTTAAATATTAATACACAAGACCCATCGCAGAGTCTTCAATTGTATTTGCTCTTTCGAGTAGCTACTTAAAAATTCGAATTATATCCCTGAAATACATAATTAACTTTGCAAAATGTCAGAAAAAGTATATCTGCATCTGTTAATTCTTTGTGGAATTTTCTCGCTCACAATTGTTCCGACTTCTTCAGACGAGAATATTAGTAAGTAAACTCATCTGGAATAAAATTATAGTAATATATAGATATTGTGGAAAGTACTGAGACATTAATTAATCAAAATAACTTGCAGCAAAATCATCGGATTTACTCCTCCGCAAAAAACGTGTACTGAATAACGAGCCGGACGCAGATGTACCAGTGCGCATTAAAGATTTTCCATATGTTGTGCATATTAGAAAAATTCATCGTATCCAATGCGTAGGTAGTATACTATCGCATCACACTGTCATCACTGCTGCTACGTGTGTTGTTCTTAACGTACAGATCTACAAAGTTTTCTCTGGTATAATACGTATAAGTGGAGGTAAAATGCATAATGTAACAGGGAAAAAAATACACTACAGCAGTATTCAGCCTAGATTTACAAATTGGGATGGAGTTGCCTTGATCACTGTTGATCCACCTATCCTCTACTCTACATATGCATATAAAATAGGCTTGCATACTGGACTTATACTGCCAAATACCCTTGCTACTGTCGCTGGTTGGGGGTTCTTGAGGGGAAGAGAGTAAGTCATCATTGCATACAACATTAAATGCATCCAACCATCGATTGGATAAAAAATTTGTCTTCTGAATGATTTCAGAAGTGGAACGCAGCATGCTGAAAAATTACGAGCAATCACTGTACCGATAATGGACCACCAGGAGTGCAAAAACATCTACCGCGGTTTTGCAAACATTACAGACAAAGAGATTTGCACTTTTCATACAGATAAACTCTGTGGCCATACGGATGTCGGGGCTGGTTTAGTTATTGACAATGAGTTGGCTGGGATTCACCTCTGGGGTGGCCAAATGGACTATGAAAACAAACCAGATGTTTTTTTGCTCGTGCAACATTCCGAGTACAATCAATGGATCAGGGAAAACATTGTTTAAAGCATTAAATTACATATTTATAATTAATACGTATAATTAACATGTATATTGTATAATTAACATGTATATTATATAATTAATATGTAAAGTAATATGTATAATTAACACTAGCTAGTACTATAAATTTACGGTGTTTCTTCAAAAGATAAGACGAGAGGTAATCTGATTCCAATACCGGTACACTCAGAAAAAAGTTTGGTTGATTCAACAATTTGGTTGGATCAAACAAATAAATGCATTGCTATAGGGTCAATCAAATGTTCGGTTGATTCAATCAAATGTTTTAGTTGATCCAAGAAAATGTTTTTTTTGGTTTAACGAAAAAGTTTGTTTACATTTGAGGAGAAATAAAACCGTACCTGGAATTTTTTTCACATTTTATTTAATATTTTTTTCACACTTTTTCATATGAAATTGTTGCGTTTTTTAAAAGGAACCAAATGTTTAATTGCGTTGACCAAATTTTTTAATTGCAACAAACAAACCAGTTTAAACAAACTATTTTTTTGAATCAAATCAATCTTTTATCTGAGTGTAGTAATTTCAACTCATATACTGTAGGTATCTCCATTATTGACTTAGAACAAAATCCTTTTATTGCTGAGAAATACGACGACGATATCTATTACATGGTAATGTATTTTGTTGTGAAACCATTTATTTACATTAAAAATAAAGTTAGACTATAAAAGACTATCACTCTTTACAAATTCCTTAGTCATATAGTTTTCGGAGCAGATATTTAAAAACAAAGTTTATTCTATCACCTTAACTGTGTAATTTACTTTACAAAATGTCAGGAAAAGTGTATCTGCATCTGTTCATTCTTTGTGGAATTTCCTCTCACGTATTTGTTATGACTTCTTCAGAAGAGAATATTCGTAAGTAAAAGTAATCTGGAATAAAATTATAGTAATATATAGATTACTATATTATATTATATTATATTACATTGTATTATATTACATGGAAAGTACTGAGACATTAATTTATCAAAATATAACTTGCAGAAAAATCATCGGATTTTCTTCTCAGAAAAAAACGTGTAATAAATTTCGAGCCGGGTGCAGACGTAACAGTGCGGATTACAGATTTTCCGTATGTTGTGCATATTAAAAGATCTAATCGTATCAATTGCGTAGGTAATATACTCTCGCCTCACACTGTCATCACTGCTGCTACGTGTGTTGATCTTCCTTTAGAGGTCTACAAAATTTACTCTGGTATAATACGAACGAGTGGTGGTAAAAAGCATGACTTAATAGGGAAAAAAACACACTTCGGCAGTAATCTGCCTAGAACTAGATTTAGAGATGGAGTTGCCTTAGTCACTGTTGATCCACCTTTCACCTTCTCTCAATATACTAATAAAATAAATTTACACGGGGGACTTTTACTGCCAAATACACTTGGTACTGTAGCTGGTTGGGGGTACCTCGAAGGATCAGAGTAAGTTATCATTGCATGTAACATTGAATTCGCCAAACAATGAACCGGGTCTAAAAACTTGTTTTATAAATGTTTTCAGACGTGGAACATGGCTTTGTGAAAAATTACGAGCAATTGATGTACCCATAATGAGCCACCAAGAGTGCAAAAACATCTACCGCGGTTTTGCGAACATTACAGACAAAGAGATTTGCACTTTTCATACAGATAAACACTGTGGCCATACGGATGTCGGGGCTGGTTTAGTTATTGCCAATGAGTTAGCTGGGATTCTCCTCTGGGGTGGCCAAATCGCCGCTATCAACAGACCAGATGTTTTTTTGCTCGTGCAACATTCCGAGTACAATCAATGGATCAGGGATAACATTGTTTAAAGCATTAAATTACATATTTATAATTAATACGTATAATGAACATGTACATTGTATAATGAACATGTATATTATATAATTAATATGTAAAGTAATATGTATAATTAACATCAGCTAGTACTATAAATTTACGGTGTTTCATCAAGAGATAAGACGAGAGGTAATCCGATTCCAATACCGATAGCAATTTCAATACATATACTGTAGGTAGCTCCACTATTGACTTAAAACAAAGTTATTTTAATGCTGGCAAAAAAGGCGACGATATCTATTACGTGGAAACGTTTGTCCTTGTGAAACCATTTATTTACATTAAAAATAAAGTTAGACTATAAAAGACAATTACTCTTTGCAAATTCTTTAAATTCATATAGTTTTCGCAACAGATATTTAAAAAAAAGTTCATTCTATCACCTTAACTGTGTAATTTACTCTACAAAATGTCAGGAAAAGTGTACCTGCATCTGTTCATTCTTTGTGGAATTTCCTCTCACGTAATTGTTATGACTTCTTCAGAAGAGAATATTCGTGAGTAAAAGTCATCTGGAATAAAATTATAGTAATATACAGATTACTATATTATATTATATTATATGGAAAGTACTGAGACATTATTTTTTATCAAAATAACTTGCAGCAAAATCATCAGATTTGCTTCTCAGAAAAAAACGTGTATTGAATTACGAGCCGGGTGCAGACATACCAGTGCGGATTACAGATTTTCCATATGTTGTGCATATTAAAAAATCTAGTCGTATCAGTTGCGTAGGTAGTATACTCTCGCCTCACACTGTCATCACTGCTGCTGAGTGTGTTGATCTTAACTTAGAGTTTTACAAAATTTACTCTGGTATAATACGAACGAGTGGTGGTAAAGTGCATAAGTTAATAGGGAAAAAAACACACTTCGGCAGTAATCTGCCTAGAAATAGAGTTAGAGATGGAATTGCCTTAGTCACTGTTTATCCCATTTTCGTCTATAATCAATATACTCATAACATAAAATTGCACCAGGCACTTTTACTACCAAATACACTTGGTACTGTCGCTGGCTGGGGGTACCTCGTAGAAAGAGAGTAAGTTATCATTGCATGTAACATTGAATTCACCAAAAAAAGGACCGGGTCTAAAAACTTGTTTTATAAATGATTTCAGACGTGGAACAAAGCATTGTGAAAAATTACGAGCAATCACTGTACCGATAATGGACCATCGGGAATGCGTAAACATTTACCGCGGTTTTGCGAACATTACAGATGAAGAGATTTGCACTTTTCATACAGATAAACACTGCGGCCATACAGATATTGGGGCTGGATTAGTTGTTAACAATGAGTTGGCTGGGATTCACCTCTGGGGTGGAAATCTCGAAAGTATCAACAAACCTGATGTCTTTTTACTAGTACAACATTTGGAATACAGTAACTGGATCAGGGCAAACATTGTTTAAATGATTCATTTACATATGTGTTAGCAATAACCATTAGGATACTAATAAGTCAAATGAAATCCTCAATCAATAAAATCAGATCAATCAATCAATCAATCAGATGAAGAAATACTATTTTCGATTATTACTTCTTGGTCTTGAAAGCTACAAATTAAATTAATTCAACACGATGATAGAAAAGTATGATAGAGCTAAACATATGTTTGATTGAACTTGTTTTTATGTAAAATGGTGAATTCAAAATCTTACCTTAATATATTTAATAATTTAATTGATTAAAAAAAAAATAAAATAAAAGTATAGACATTTTTCGCTCCGTACATATTCATAAGAAATATGCGGAACTTCGGTTCAACAAAGTAGAATATTTTTTTTTCGTATAACATTGTTAACATTTTATGTGACATTAGCGATAAAACGTCTAATAAAAAGTCTATATAACAAAATTTTTATTCTTTTCCTTAATCACGTTTATAGTGCGTGTTACAATAAAATTGCAATATCACTATGCCAGCTGTGTATAATATGTGTTCGTTGACAATATGATATCGCCAGAACAGATAAAAAGTTGTCAAAAACATTCACCTTGACTAATGTAAGGATATTCGTATATTTCCTCGTTCCTTTCCAGCTATATATTCAGCTGACGTAAGGAAAACTTCCCTGTCAGAGCCACGTAGCTGTGATTCTGCTTTTTATTTTAACGCAGCCCTCAAAGAATTAACAAACATTTCTATCAAGCAATTATTGACACTGAAGTGTTTGTCGTTGCGAAACAATTCATTAGTATGATCTTCACAAACGTAGACAATCCAAATAAATAACTTAGGTTATAAAAGGCCCAGACATTGATCAAAGACCTTAAATTCATTTCCTCTTCTGAACAACTGTTACAAAAATAGAAATTCAATCATCTGAACTGTGTAATTTACTTTGCAATATGTCAGAAAAAGTGTATCTGCATTTGTTAATTATTTGTGGAATTTTCTCTCACGTAATTGTTGCGACTTCCTCAGAAGAGAATATTGGTAAATATAATCATCTGGAATAAAATTATAGTAATATATATTACAATATTACATAGAAGGTACTGAGACATTAATTTATCAAAATAACTTGCAGCAAAATCATCGGATTTGCTTCTCCGTAAAAAACGTGTACTGAATCGCGAGTCGGGCGAAGACAAATCAGTGCACATTAAAGATTTTCCATATGTTGTGCAAATTAAAAAATTTAATCGTATGCATTGCGTGGGTAGTATACTCTCGCATCGCACTGTCATCACTGCCGCTACGTGTGTTGTTCTTAACCCAGAGGTCTACAATGTTCTCTCTGGTGTAGTGCGTTCAAGAAGAGCTAAAATCTACAATGTAACAGGTATAAAAACATACTTCAGCAGTAGTCAGCCTAGAACTACAGTTAGAGATGGAGTTGCCTTAATCACTGTTGATCCAGCTTTCATCTTCTCTCCATATATTTATAAAATAAATTTACACGGGGGACTTTTACTGCCAAATGCACTTGGTACTGTCGCTGGCTGGGGGTACCTCGCAGGATCAGAGTAAGTTACCTTTGTATACAGCATTAAAATAATTAATTAATTAATCCATTACCAGATAATGGATTGGATCTAAAAACTTCTTTTTTAAATGATTTCAGACGTGGAACAACTCATTGTGACGCATTACGAGCAATCACTGTACCAATAATAGACCACCAAGCATGCAAAAACATCTACCGCAATTATGCGAACATTACAGACAAAGAGATTTGCACTTTTCATACAGATAAATACTGCGGCCATACAGATCCTGGGGCTGGATTAGTTGTTGACAATGCGCTGGCTGGGATTCACATCTGGGGTGGACACATCGTTAATTACAACAAACCTGATGTTTTTTTATTAGTTCAAGATTTGGAATACAGTAACTGGATCAGGGAAAACATTGTTTAAAGGATTCATTTACATATGTGTAGCCAATAAACCATTAGGAGGATAATAATTAAAATGGTATCCTCAATAAATATATATTATGGAAAAATGAGGTACTATTTTAAATTATCACTTCGCCTCGAGACGAGACTAAAAGTCTCGTCTCGTATAAATGACGAACGATAAGATTATTTATATGCACAAAGCTGTATGTTCGTTTATGACAGTCTACTGTTTCTTATAAAGATAAGAGGAGAGCCAGTCAGATTTCAATATCCGCGGAAATTTCAATTAGAATTTAGGCTTTCGATTTCACACACAGCTCACTTAATGTTAAGAAACATTTCCATCATATAACTTTCAACATACAAGTGTTTGGTTACGAAACCATTTATTAGTACAAACATTAGGATCGATAGCTGTCTAAATAAGTTTAGTTTATAAAAGACCAAATCTCTGTGCAAAATATTTATATTCATCTCGTCTTCCGAGCAGGTATACAAAAAATTTTTAGAAGATGTCAGATAAAATATATCTGAGTCTGTTAATTCTTTGTGGGATTTTCTTGCTCACAATTGTTCCGACTTCTTCAGACGAGAATATTAGTAAGTAAACTCATCTGGAATAAAATTATAGTAATATATAGAAGTTGTAGAAAGTACTGAGTGATTAATTAATCAAAATAATTTGCAGCAAAATCATCGGATTTGCTTCTCCGTAAAAAACGTGTACTGAATCGCGAGGCAGGCGGAGACGTACCAGTGCGCATTAGAGATTTTCCATATGTTGTGCAAGTTAAAAAAACAAATCGTATAAATTGCGTGGGTAATATACTCTCGCTTCGCACTGTCATCACTTCTGCTACGTGTGTTGTTCTTGAAATACACCACTACACAATTTTCTCCGGTGTAATACGTACAAGTGGAGCTAAAGTTCACAATGTAACAGAGAAGAAAACACATTTCAGCAGTAATCTGCCTAGAAGTAGAGTTAGAGATGGAGTTGCTTTGATCACTGTTGATCCATCTTTCATCTTCTCTGCATTTACTAATAAAATAGACTTGCACGATGGACTTTTACTACTAAATACACTTGCTACTGTCGCTGGTTGGGGGTTCCTAATAAAAACAGAGTAAATTATCTTTGAACACAACATTTTTACCACATAATGGATTGAATCTAAAAACTTTTTTTGTAAATGATTTCAGAAGTGGAACAAGGCATTGTGAGGCATTACGAGCAATTGATGTACCCATAATGAGCCACCAAGAGTGCAAAAACATCTACCGCTATTATGCGAACATTACAGACACAGAGATTTGCACTTTTCATATAAATAAATACTGCGGCCATACAGATATTGGGGCTGGATTAGTTGTTAACAATGAGTTGGCTGGGATTCTCCTCTGGGGTGGACAAATCGTGAATTACAACAAACCTGATGTTTTTTTACTAGTACAACATCTGGAATACAAAAACTGGATTAGAGCAAACATTGATTAGAGGATCAAGTACATATGTGTAACCTAATATGTTTATCCTAATGGTTAATCATTAGGATAAATAATATGGCATCCCTAATAAATCAATCATCAGATGATCAAATACTATTTAAAATTATCACTCGTTAGTCTTAAGTGGTACCTATTCATGAACCTGAATCTAGTAGAGTCTAAATTGTATAAAGCTAAATTTTATGAACGTGTCAACAGATTTAGAGAATAACGGGTTTGGAATAAGTATAAAAAATGCTACCAGGAGTAAGTATACTTAGGTACAACTCTAAATCTACGCTTTTTCTTTTACACGTAAGAGAAGAGTCAATCAGATTCCGATATCGCAGGCGGTAATTTATCGATATCGGTCAACATTATAGATTCGTTCAAAAGACGCGTATCAAAATATTTGTGCAATAAAGGTCGCCATCGCATCTGCCCGCTTCCTCAATTTTTTTTTTGATCTCTCTTCCTTAAATATTATTCCATTTATCAAGAACGTTGAATTTAACTGCGCGTGATTTGAACATTTTCCTCGTTCTATGTTCGTTTTATTTATTACATTTGTATTTATCTATTTGTATGTATATGGATTTTCATTGTGGAAATATTTGTTTGTCAAGGCCTTGAAAATCATAATCATTGTAAATAAAGTTAGATTATAAAAGCCCACACTCTTTAAATTCATTTATTCTTCGAAGCAGCGATTAAAAGAACTTTTTATTCTATAACTTCAACAGTATAATTTACTTTATAAATATGTCCGAAAAAGTATACCTGCATCTATTAATTCTTTGTGGAATTTTCTCTCACGTAATTGTTGCAACTTTCTTAGAAGAGAATATTAGTAAGTAAACTCATCTGGAATAAAATTATAGTATTATATAGAAATTGTGGAAAGTACTGAGAGATTAATTTACCAAAATAACTTGCAGAGGAATCATCGGATTTTCTTCTCAGAAAAAAACGTGTAGTGAATAACGAGGCGGGTGTAGACGCATCAGCGCGAATGGTGAATTTTCCGTATGTTGTGCAAGTTAAAAAAAACAAGCGTCCCTATTGCGTAGGTAGTATACTCTCGCATGACACTGTTATCACCGCTTCAACGTGTTTTCTTTTCGAAGTAGCGGCCTACTCAGTTAGCTCTGGTGCGATGTATTCGAATAGAGGTAAAATACATAATGTAATAGAAAAAAAAACACATTTCGGCAGTACTCTGCCTAGAGCTAGAGCTCAAGATGGAATTGCATTGATCACTGTTTATCCACGTTTCATCTTCTCTCAATATACTAATAAAATAGACTTGCATGAAGGAATTTTACTGCCAAATACACTTAGTACCGTCGCTGGTTGGGGATTCGTCAATGCAAGATTGTAAGTTATCATTGCATGCAACATTAAATGCATCCGACACTGGATCGGATCTAAGAAATTATCTTTTGCATGATTTCAGAAGCGGAATAGAGCATCCTGAAAGATTACGATCAATCACTGTACCAATAATGGACCACCGGGAGTGCAAAAACATCTACCACGATTTTGCAAACATTACAGAGAAAGAGATTTGTACTTTTCATACAGATAAAAACTGCGGCCATACGGATATTGGGGCTGCTTTAGTTGTTGACAATGCGTTGGTTGGGATTCACCTCTGGGGTGGACAAATCATCACTAAAAACAAACCTGATGTCTTTTTACTAGTACAACATTTGGAATACAGTAACTGGATCAGGGAAAACATTGTTTAAAGCATTAAATTACTTATGTATAATTTACATTAATAATATTAATATTAAATGTTAAAATATTAATTTCAATTATCACGTCTTGGTGTTGAGTGCTACCGACTGGTGAACTTGAAGATTCTAGAGTAAAACGGATTCTTATATCGACAGTAATTTTAATTCATATAAAGTAGGTAACTCCGCTTTTGAATTGAAATAAGGTTAGAGGTTCTTAGTAATAAAAAAACATTTTCACACTGAAAAAAAATGGTTTAGCTGTTCCAGCTAGACGCATCGCTAAATTTCGTAATTCTAAGACAATATATCTGTGTTACTTACATTTCAAGATATATTGTCTAAATATCTAGCTGTTTTACTCTCTCACTCTGAATTAGTAAGAAATTACTAATTAATTAGTGCCGATTCATTCACTAATTCACTTTAGTAAGCATTTTTACTATCAATTAATTATAAACTACTAATTCACAGTAAAAAAACAACTAGTTCATTTAGGAAGGGTAACTAAATCAATTAGTGAGCTTTACTGAATGAATTAGTAGTTTTTTTGCTGCAAATTAGTAGTTTTTAAGCAATTTATAGTAAAAATGCTTAACAAAGTGAATTAGTAAACGAATCGGCACTATTTCATTAGTAACTTCTTAGTAATTCAGATTGAGAAATTACATAAATAATCAGGCAACACAGCTAAAAATGTAGATAAAACTAGCTATATTGTTTTGGAATTACGAAATTCAGCGATAAGTCTGGATTTTAGATTTTAAATCCGGATGATTTAGCTGGGACAGCTAAATCATTTTTTTAAAGCATGACATAATTATCAGTACGAAAATGTTTGTCCTTACGAAACAGTTTGTTAGTACTATCTTTAGAACCGTAAGCCATCAAAATGAAATTAGACTATAAAAAACCAAGACTTTTTGCAAATTCTTTAAATTTATCTACTGACCTTCGCAGCAGATGTTTAAAAATTTTTTTTATTTTGTCACCTGAACTGTGTAATTTACTTTAAAAAATGTCACGAAAGGTGTATCTGCATCTGTTTATTCTTTGTGGAATTTTCTCTCACGTAATTGTTATGATTTCCTCAGAAGAGAATATTAGTAAGTAAAGTTTTCTGGAATAAAATTATAATAATATATACTATATTACGTAGAAAGTACTGGGAGATTAATTTATCAAAATAACTTGCAGAGGAATCATCGGATTTGCTTCACCGCAAAAAACGTGTATTAAATCACGAGGCGGGTGTAGACGCAACAGTGCGAATGATGAATTTTCCGTATGTTGTTCAAGTTAAAAAACACAAACGTCCCAATTGCGTAGGTAATATACTCTCGCATCACACTGTTATCACCGCTGCAACGTGTCTTATTTTCGAAGTAGCGGTCTACTCAGTTAGCTCTGGTTCGTCGTATTCGAATGGAGGTAAAACACATAATGTAACAGAAAAAAAAACATATTTCGGCAGTACTCTGCCTAGAGCTAGAGCTAGGGATGGAATTGCATTGATCACTGTTGAGCCGCCTTTCGTCTACAATCAATATACTAATAAAATAGACTTGCATGAAGGAATTTTACTGTCAAATACACTTGGTACTGTCGCTGGTTGGGGATTCATCAATGCAAGATTGTAAGTTATCATTGCATGCAACATTAAATGCATCCGACTATGGATCGGATCTAAGAAATTATCTTCTGCATGATTTCAGAAGCGGAATACTGCATCCTGAAAGATTAAGAGCAATCACTGTACCAATAATGGACCACCGGGAGTGCAAAAACATCTACCACGATTTTGCAAACATTACAGAGAAAGAGATTTGCACTTTTCATACAGATAAACACTGTGGCCATACGGATGTCGGGGCTGGTTTAGTTGTTAACAATACGTTGGCTGGGATTCACATCTGGGGTGGACAAATCATCACTAAAAACAAACCTGATGTCTTTGCACTAGTACAACATTTGGAATACAGTAACTGGATCAGGGAAAACATTGTTTAAAGCATTAAATTACTTATGTATAATTTACATTAATAATATTAATATTAGATGTTAGAATATTAATTTCAATTAACGGATTCTTATGTCGACAGTAATTTGAATTCACATAAAGTAGGTAACTCCGCTTTTGAATTGAAATAAGGTTCGAGGTTCTTAGTAATAAAAAAACATTTTCACACTGAAAAAAAATGGTTTAGCTGTTCCAGCTAGTCGCATCGCTAAATTTCGTAATTCTAAGACAATATATCTGTGTTACTTACATTTCAAGATGTATTGCCTAAATATCTAGCTGTTTTACTCTCTCAATCTGAATTAGTAAGAAATTACTATTGAATTAGTGCCGATTCGTTTACTAATTCACTTTAGTAAGCATTTTTACTATCAATTAATTAAAAACTACTAATTCACAGTAAAAAACAACTAGTTCATTTAGTAAGGGTAACTAAATCAATTAGTAAGCTTTACTGAATGAATTAGTAGCTTTTTTTTTGCTAATTAGTAGTTTTTAACCAATTTATAGTAAAAATGCTTAGCAAAGTGAATTAGTAAACGAATCGGCACTATTTCATTAGTAACTTCTTACTAATTCAGATTGAGAAAATACATAAATATTTAGGCAACACAGCTAAAAATGTACATAAAAATAGCTATATAGTTTTCGAATTACGAAATTCAGCGATAAGTCTGGATTTTAGATTTTAAATCTGGATGATTTTTAACTGGGACAGTTATATCATTTTTTTAGAGCATGATATAATTATCAGTACGAAAATGTTTGTCCTTACGAAACAGTTTGTTAGCACTATCTTTAGAACCGTATACTATCTATCAAAATGAAATTAGACTATAAAAGACCAAGACTCTTTGCAAATTCTTTAAAGTTATCTACTAATTTTCGCGGCAGCTGTTTAAAAATTTTTTTATTTTGTCATCTGAACTGCGTAATTTACTTTAAAAAATGTCTCGAAAGGTGTATCTGCATCTGTTTATTCTTTGTGGAATTTTCTCTCACGTAATTGTTATGATTTCCTCAGAAGAGAATATTAGTAAGTAAAGTCTTCTGGAATAAAATTATAATAATATATATTATAATATTACGTAGACTGAGAGATTAATTTATCAAAATAACTTGCAGCAAAATCATCGGATTTGCTTCACCGCAAAAAACGTGTACTGAATCACGAGCCGGATGCAGACATATCAGTACGGATTATAGACTTTCCATATGTTGTACAAATTAAAAAATTTAATCGTATGCATTGCGTGGGAAGTATACTCTCGTCTTACACTGTCATCACTGCTGCTACGTGCGTTACTTTAGACTTAACGTGCTACTTAGTTACCTCTGGTGTAATACGTACAAATGGAGGTAAAATTCACAATCTAACAGGGAAGAAAACATACTTTAGCAGTAATCTGCCTAGAGCTAAAACAGCCGATGGAGTTGCCTTAGTCACTGTTGAGCCGCCTTTCGTCTACAATCAATATACTAATAAAATAGACTTGCATAATGGACTTCTACTACCAAATACACTTGGTGTGGTGGCTGGTTGGGGATTCCTCACCACAATAAAGTAAGTTATCTTTACATACGACATAAAATGCTTCAGACAACGAATGGGTCCTAAAAATATGCCTTTCAAATGATTTCAGTGAACATGGAACAAAGAATCGTGAATCATTACGAGTAATTACTGTACCAATAATGGACCACCGGGAGTGCAAAAACATCTACCGTGGTTTTGCAAACATTACAGACAAAGAAATTTGCACTTTTCATACAAATAAATACTGTGGCCATACGGATGGCGGGGCTGGATTAGTTGTTAACAATGAGTTGGCTGGAATTCACCTCTGGGGTGGACAAATAGCCACTAAAAACAAACCTGATGTCTTTTTACTAGTACAAGATTTGGAATATAGTAACTGGATCAGGGAAAACATTGTTTAAAGCATTAAATTACTTATGTATGAAAAAAGAAAATGGCACAATGTAATTCGATATCAAAGCAAAAAGGGTTCTTTCGATAAGGCTGATTTGCGCTCTGAAAAGATATTTAGCACTTTTTACTATTTCTCAAAGAAAACGATTCAGGATAAAAGAGAACTGTTTCAAATAGTAAATTTTGCCACGAAAATCGTTTCGAAATAAAAATAAGGGAGTACTATTTTAAATGGTACTTTTTGACTCATCTTCGAGTTGACCCTTACTATTTAAAAGTAATGGTAAAGAGTTCGATTTTAAAATGGTAATTTTTGCCACTCCATTTAGTCAAAACCGCTAAGAAAAGTAGTTATTATTTTTGACATATTTCATTACTTTATGTAAATGGTATTTTCAGCTATTTTATTGGCTTAGAATTAAGATTTGAATAGTAATCTTGCGAAAGTGGCAAAAAATCAAAATGCCAATTGTATTTTCAGCTAATTTTTTTGTCGAATGTTATCATTTATATAGTAAACACGAGTAAGTGGTAAAAATTTAAAATTAAAATAGTAGTTTTTAACATTTATATCGATTTTTGCCAAAAAAACAATGGTAATTTGTGCTATTCTCTCGAATACTGTTTTTACTTGGTAAACATTTAGGCAACACAGCTAAAAATGTACATAACACGAGCTATATTTTTTTTGCAATTACGAAATCAGCTAAACCATTTTTTTAGAGCATAATATAATTATCAGTACGGAATTAAGTGTTTGTCGTTACGAAACGGTTTATTAGTACAATCTTTAGAAGATTAGAAGAAGTTATCAAAATGAAGTTAGACTATAAAAGACCAAGACTCTTTGCAAATTCTTTAAATTTATCTACTGATCTTCGCAGCAGCTGTTTAAAAAAATTTTTATTTTATTATCAAAACTGTTTAATATACTTTAAAAAATGTCACGAAAGGTGTATCTGCATCTGTTTATTCTTTGTGGAATTTTCTCTCACGTAATTGTTATGATTTCCTCAGAAGAGAATATTAGTAAGTAAAGTCTTCTGGAATAAAATCATAATAATATATATTATATTACATACAAAGTACTGAGAGATTAATTTATCAAAATGACTTGCAGAGGAATCATCGGATTTGCTTTACCGGAAAAAACGTGTAATAAATCACGAGCCGGGTGCAGACGTATCAGTGCGGATTGCAGACTTTCCATATGTTGTACTAATTAAAAAACTTAATCGTATGCATTGCGTGGGTAGTATACTCTCGCATTACACTTTCGTCACTGCTGCTGCGTGCGTCAATTTAAACTTAAGGGCCTACTTAGTTACCTCTGGTGTAATACGTACAAGTGGAGGTAAAATTCACCATCTAACAGGGAAGAAAACACACTTTAGCAGTAATCTGCCTAGACTTGAAACATCCGATGGAGTTGCCTTGGTCACTGTTGAGCCGCCTTTCGTCTACAATCAATATACTAATAAAATAGACTTGCATAATGGACTTCTACTGCCAAATACAATTGGTGTGGTGGCTGGTTGGGGATTCCTCCCCACAAGACAGTAAGTTATCATTACACACGACATAAAATGCATCAGACAATGAATGGGCCCTAAAAACTTGCCTCTTAAATGATTTCAGTGAACATGGAACACAGAATCGTGAAACATTACGAGCAATCACTGTACCAATAATGAACCACCGGGAGTGCGAAAACATCTACCGCGGTTTTGCAAACATTACAGAGAAAGAGATTTGCACTTTTCATACAAATAAACACTGTGGCCATACGGATGGCGGGGCTGCTTTAGTTGTTAACGATTTATTGGTTGGGATTCATCTCTGGGGTGGACAAATAGCCACTAAAGACAAACCTGATGTCTTTTTACTAGTACAACATTTGGAATACAGTAACTGGATCAGGGCAAACATTGTTTAAAGCAATAAATTACATATGTATAATTAACATTAATATTACACTGAAAGAAATTTAGTAGCAATACTTGTTATTTCAATATCATAATAGATATAGTCGATTACGATTTGGGAAAATCGTGTAAATATACAAATTATTGTTAGCATACTTACAAAACTTTAAAATTCTTGAAAATAAGAATTGGTATATTCAATAGCAAAGATTGATATTTATTTATTATGAACGCAGAATAATAAAAGTTGATAATGATATTATCCAATCATATAAAAGCATTTACAGAAATTACTAGCTTGAGTTACGAACTTATTCTTTCTCTTTTCTTATTTTCGTCTGTTTTCGTCCATATTATTCTTTTCGAGTGACTCATAATTTTTAGACTTTAGCAAATTTCAGAATTCTTTATATTACTTTCTGTTACAAATACCCGATTTCCCTAAATCGTGAAAGATTATACTAAATTCTAATATCGATTTTAACGTATTGTGTTATTAAATTTATTTCAGTGTGAACCTAATAAGTAAAATGATATCCTCAATAAATCTATCATCGAGTGTTAGAATATACTATTTTAAACTATAACTTCTTGGTTTTGATTGCTACCTACTCCTGAACCTGAGGATAGTAGAGTGTGAATCGTATAAATGTGTAAGACTAATTGTACGAGTGCATAACGATAGGTCTAAGCAGTAACGTGTTCGGAATAAGTACGAAGAATGTTACAAGCCATAGCTACACTTACGGCTGTAAGTCTACAGCGTTTCTTCAAGAGATAAGAGGAGAGTCAATCGGATTCCGATATCGGCGGTAATTTCAATCCACATAGTGTAGATAACTCCGCTTCCTAACGTCAGAGCGCAATGCCCTCTTGAGACTTGAGATGGGTGCCGATATATTCACCCCGAGTGAAATGGCCTGTACCAATGTGTCTTTCCTTAAGATATTGTATATAGTGTTCGTCGGGACACCTAATTATACGATTGTCGTTTGTTCGCGGAGCCGAGATATCGTACATCGGATACGCCGACAGTTGGGTCTCGCGACCGAACGTGACTCCATCTCGACAATCAAGAACGTCTTTAAATCGTCCCACACTTTTCACATTAATGCTCAACACTACTGATAACCATATGCATTTTGGCATATGGTTATCAATCTGGTTTAGAAAGATCAAATCTTTCTAAACAATTACCATACGTGCTAATCTTTACTTCTGTGAATGATAAATGTTTTCTTGTGGCGCGAGCTCGCGCCACATTCTTGTATATTTTCTTGAGAAAAAAGAGCTGCAGTTATAAAATCAAGATCGAAGATATCCTGAATTTGAAACGTAAAGACGGCACTCTGATTTACCCCCTCCGCAGAGGTTTGCTGCCGCATCGCGCTCTTCTCGCGGCGAAGATTGTCGCGCGATTAGTGCAGGCCTCGATGTCACGAGGAAGATGCATTGCTCTCGTGCCCCGACCGGGGCCGTTATATAGGTACACAGGTATAACCACAGATACCAGGCTCTTGGTCTTATACGGGCCCGTTTATATGCGGTAACGCCGTAAGTGCATAATCGCTGATCGCATCTGCTTGCACTTTGCGTCAAGCCACAGCACCTTGCAGTTGGCCCCGACGCGTTTAGCTGTAGATCCGTGTATCTCTGCTATAGTAGTCTGCTCTCTCGATCCCTTGCAAGTCGCAATCCCTTGGTTCACTTGCCTTCATTCCCTTTACTTACTTCACTTGCTACCCTCCGCGCACAAAGTCAGAAACGTTCTTGCAAGTTGCACCTTCTCTTCTGTGTCGCGTTATACACTAGCACGGATGCAATTCTTTCAGGGTGACGAATGGCCGTGTCTTTACAACCATCAGCCAATGATGAACCGGTATTCGCCATTAAATTATACTTAAGTACGATGCACGACTGAAGCTAGTCGAGAGGCAAATTCTGATGTCGATGAGTAAAGTATTTTCTACATAGCTTTCAGTAGAATTATTTAAGGAGACAGCGTGGCTGAATGGTTACGTGCTTGGTATATTTTCCAGTACGGGAGCCAAATGTTTTTTTTGTCGTGGGCTCGACAGTTTTTTTTAAGAAAGAAAATTAACTTTCGACTAAAAATAATTTAATGTTCAATGGAATAGTTGAATTTTTAACACAGAAAATAATTTTAGACCACAGTGAATTTTTAACTACAGGGAGAAAAATGGATATTTAAATTTAGATATTTAAATGCAAGATACTGTGGTACAATATCTAGATATTACCACATAGTATCTATTACAAATAGAAGATACTGTCGTTTAGTATCACTAGATATTCAAATTTGTATACTGTAGTGTAAAACCATAGGATATTCGTATTTAGTATCTAAGATACTCACGCTTAATATCATGGATACTCATTTTGAGTATCTCTCATTGATAATATGCAGATACTAAATTTGAGTATCTAGATAGCTGTCCTATAGTTAAGTCGCAAAGATACTCAGTCATAATATCCAGATACTACCGTTGAGTATCCATTTTCCTGCGTGTAAGTAATTAAATTATCGGGTTTTATTGATTGAGTCTGCGTTTAAGTGAAAAACGAGATAAAAGGAGAAAAAGGTTAATTTTCTTGAAAAACAGGGAAAAAAAAGAGGAATTAACAAATTCGAAGAATTTAAATTATCCAGGAATGATCAATTAAACACAACTGGAAACGTATCTGATCAAATTAATTATCATTATCAAGTAATGTATAAATTATTCCAAGAAATTGGATACTATCTCAATAAACTTGGTACATTCATTTACTTTTATTCTTTTTTATAAGAACTGCACCATTCAGAGCTTCACACCTGCTCTCGCGTTCCAGAAAACTAAAGGATGTTTCGCGTAATTGGATCTCGCGTCCAATAAGTTTGGCGAACTTATTTATTTCCTCTACCTTACAACTGAAAGACCTACAGCAGCCAAAAGCTGGTGGTGGCTCGCTGAACAAATTACCCTCATTTCGATAAACTTCCTTTTACTTAAACACGATTTCGCGCAATATATATACCCTCATGACGCCCCGCAATTCATTATCCTTAAAAACATCTTTTACCTGCCGTTATTACCCTTTTAGTGATATAAAGGCCGCAAATGCACGAAACAAGGCTGTTAACGAATAAGTGCATAAATATTCCTAAAGTAAATTACATAGAGAAATTCTTTGTATCTTTCTTGGTTTTCCTTCCAGTTTGTTTTACAAACTAATAGAGACAATTCTTAAGCATTATTTACTTTACATATTTATATTTAAATTTATATTCCTCTAAATTAAAACGGATGTTTTAATGTTTAGTATTCCCTATAGGTCTTATGTAAATTCCCTTGCAGATGTTTTAGAAATAATATCAGTAAATTTATATATAAAGAGTTATAATTGCACCAGAAAACAATCTTTGTAATTTACCTATTGATTAAAGAAATTTTTCAAGTTTGAATCAACCCAAAGAAAATTCAAACTATATTCAATGTGAACAATATTCCAATTCAGAAATTTTGTTATTGATTACATTTTAAAGAAGAGTTAAAATTATGACTCAATTTTTATGTATAGCAAATAATTCTGTTCGAAAGAAACTTGTAACGCCTATTTTTGTTTGTAGTTGGAACATTTCTGGATAAAATGGAATTGGGAAAAAGTATTTATGGTAGATCTATTTAAGGATATAAATACTTCTATGTTTTTCGCGTCTATGTATGGAGTGTTCAGAGGATGGCATGGCAAGTGTGCCGATACAATGTGCGTAAGTTGTTGCTGTTGCTGAAGAATATCTGACCAGATTCCCACCCTCGTATTTAGCAAAGAAAGACCCCAGCGCATATGTAATCGGGAGGACATTTGTATGGCAAGACGATGGCAGTTCTATCGCTGCTACCAACTTCTGTGTCCGGGGCAAGTTTCAATTCCTGGACGCAGATGCCCACACTCAAAAAAATTGGAAAATCGCAGACACCTTTTTCTCCGAGAAGCTCTAGAGAGTTTCACAAATCATGTACCGATTTTCTAGATATTTTCATCAGCAGGCTTTTTTCGTTGGATTTTTGATTAATTATTTTCCGCTTATGTAAAAATTTTCAGAATTAAAATCATGATCAAGGTTTTCCTTATTTTTTTACATAAGGAATTGTGAATTTTGGAACAGTGGAACATTCCACTGTTGGCACATTCTAAATAATTTTAGGGGATTTTAAGAGATTTAAAGGGTGTTCAAAGATTTTAGGGGATTTTGAGCGCCTTTGTAATCCTAAAGAAGTTTGAAAAAATTTAATACATTTTCAATCACTTGGAAAGGTTTCGAGAGATTTTAAGGACTTTCAACCAGTTTTATGGAATAAGAATGAAAAAAAATATTAAAGTTGAGGATGTCAGAGGAATTAAAAAAATTAATTTACAATAAATAAAAGAAATTCCCCTGACAATTATTTTACCGAAAATCATCGAACAATAGCAAATTGCTATAATTTTTATATTTTCAAATTCTAGTTTGATATAATTTTCATTTTATCGAATATGTAAAAAAAAACACTTGAAAATCCTTTTTTATATTATTTAACAATCCCTTTAAAAGTCATAAAAAGCACTTGATTCTCTATTCCCATAAAAATCTAAAAAACATGTTTCTCTATTTAATTCGCCATAAAATTTATGACTTTGTCACAATACGGAACAGCTTTTACACCCAAGTTCCGCCTATCAACTTAAGCCTCATTTATTCCCACTGGCGATAACTTTCCTCAGATTGAATCCGACACAGTTGATTTTAATGATCAGCGATTATTTCACGCGTGTGTCACTTACGAGAAACGGGTGAAACGCGCGAAAGAGCGCACCGGTAAATTTGCAGTAGTAGTGGACTAGCCAAGCGCGTAAGTCAGACGCCAGACGGAGGATGATTCAGCGTGGCTCATTAATCAAGCAGCTTTTTACTTTAATCACATTAATGAAGCATTTAATCTCGCCGCGTGTTTTACAAGCCGCCGTTGTGTGGCCTATCTACGTTCCAACGTTGACGAGGCTCTTTTTGAGCGCAGCCATAGGCCCTCCTATAATATCCTTGGCTTATTATATTCTTCTTTTTATCCTCATCCCCCTCCCATTCCCCCTTTTTCCCCTTATAGCCAACCAACCATTCCCCAACTGTGGTCTTCGCTAATAACCGCACCTCGTTTAAACCCGTTTACACCTGTATGCGCTTGATACTCCATTCTCTGTTTTTTATCTTGGACTTAAAACAAGCTCAATTACGATAATATATTGTTTTACAGGTGTGATGGTAATTATGCGTACTTTTCACACGCCCCGAAAAATAATGTAGAATGTGAGTGATCGAATTGGCTTGAGACTATTTGCATTGAACTCTAAGAGCCACACTTGTTTTGTTGAGCGTCGGAGAAATATTCTCAATTTTTTCATGTTAATTGTGAATGTTGTATGTAATTTCGAGGCAGGCTTTTTATGGAATCGATGAAGTAATTGTTACCGAAGTGATAAGAGATTTGGTTTAATTATGTTGCATTTTCAGTCTAGTCATTTTGCATTCGTTGTGTTAATGTTGTACGGAATTTTATTATAAAAGAGAGGTTTAGATTATGTATATCAAAACTGTTTTTATAAGCTCGAAGTCTCGAAGTGATTCACACTGGATGAAAAAAACCACTATTTTTGCTTAATTTATTGGCTGGATCTGTATTTGCTTTTATTTCGCGGTCACTTAGAATCGCGAGTGAAATATGTCTTGAATTTCAAAGGATTTTAAGGAATTTTAAGGGATCTTGAGAAATTAAAAAATTTTTAAACAGTTAAATTAAAAAAATTTTCAAGTAATTTTGAAATTTTCAAATATTTAAAAGAATTTTAAGGGTTTTTATAAGAGTTCAAAAGAGTTTAAGAATTTTCAAACGATTTCAAGAAACCCGGGTAGAAATTTTGCTGTGGCCCCTGTCTGGCCCAGATCGGATGATTTTAGATCGGTGATGGAACGCAGAACCAGACCGGGCCCAGATCTGGCTCGATCGTGCTAGGTCTGGGCCCGATCGGGCCAAATCTGGGCCCGATCAGGTTCTGCGTTCCATCACCGATCTGGGCCAGGTTTGGAAATTTCTGCACGGGAATTTTCACTGATTTTAGGAATTTCCAGGAATTTGAAAATATTTCAGGATATTTCAAGTGGTTTTTTGGAATTTCAAGGGCATTCAACAAATTCAAGGATATCTCAAAAGATTTCAAAAGTGATTCCAAAATATTTCAAGATATTTGTGGGTACTTAAAAAAACTTTAATAATTTGTAAAAATCATGTAACCTTTGGAAATTTCTTTAAATTTTACAGAAAGTTTACAGAAGCCATTTTTATGACTGGATTATTTTTCAGCCAAAAATGAAATTATTGAAGATTAAGACACCAATTTTTGAAGAACTGTCACAAGTATAAACTATGAAGAAATGCGCGCGCATACAATTCTATTGTCTAATTAAAATTACGTCATTTGACTCAGCATACATAAATGCAGAACATATGCTTTCTTTGAACTTGATCTTCGCGGGAAACTATACATAAAAAATAAAAGAAGAAGATAAATGAAGAAAAAATAAATGAAGAGTCAAAACAATTGAATATATCACTGATTTCACATATACCCGAGTAGAAATTTTGCTGTGGCCCCGATCGGGCCCAGATTGGGGAACCTGGCCCCGATCGGGTCCAGATCGGGGGATTTCAGACCGGGGATGAAACACACGGCCCGATCAGGCCCAGACCTGGACCGATCGGGGCCCGATCAGGTCGGGCGTTTCATCACCGGTCTGGGCCAGATTTGGAAATTTCTACACGGGTAACAAAATAGAAAAACGTGTTACGTGTGCATGATTGACAAAGAAGACTTTCTCTTTGATATTTCGCGATGCGTGGTACGAAACGCATGCATTTTGACATTGCTGTAATTTTGTGGTAGGTGCTTACATTATGCCGGGAAAGGAGGATGCACACATACGAGCCACGGACCCTGGGGCGGTGCAACGTCACTTACCTGAAACAATAAATTACATACCGTTACACTGCGTACATATTATATGAACATATAGGTAGGAGCTTGATTTATGACCCCCATCCGCTTTATATGTATATTATACATGCATTAACATGACTGCAATCGTGTAGGTAGACACCTACGGACGAGCTAAAGGAATTTTCCGAGTCTGCCACCGCAGACAAAATTATGATTACTGTACCACTCTCTCTTGACTAATCACCTCGCTTCATGAAAACAAGCAGAAAAATCAAATCAGAATTTTGCGAGGAAAGAAATGGAGGCTTGAATAATATGTGAGACTCAAATGAGTCACCTGTCTCTTCGGCGCTTTTTGTACTCGAGAAAAGATTGATTCGAACATAACAGTTTTCTGATCTTTCAATGTCATAAAGCCAGTTTTATTTTTTTACAGGTATGTTAGATTTAAGAATATAAGCAATACGTTTTTCTTGTTCCACGAATTCCTGAAAAATTAGTTTACTAGTATAAAATTAAGTTTCTTTTTTAGAAGCTTATATGTGATTTTAACAGTTAAATCAGATTTTTGAACAAATAAACTGCATTTTTTCGATATTATACCAAATTAATCGTTTCTTTTGACTATAGGCAAAATTGGGTATTTTATTTTTTACTCTTTTTGCAAATAGAATACTATTGTGGAGTGAAAAGATTAATTTTGTTGATGGTATGATTTGTGAAATATTTGTAAAATAATTTGAAACCGACTTCAAAAATTATATCTTTCGCAGTCTAATTATGTACAATAAAATCTTCTCTTTTTGATAATGATTGGCTATAATTATAATATATTAAAAAAAAACTCAAGGCATATTGTTATTAAGAAAATGAAAAAAATTTGTGACGTTTCTCACAATATAATTATATTACGAACATATTTGTAACATCCGTGTTATTAGGGCACAAAAGTAATGGAGTGTGTCTGCTCATGATATTTCCAGATTGAAGTCATCTATAAGTACAACGGCCCTCATCCGAGTATAACCAAGTTAAGCATTTCTTAACTTTAGTGATCAGACGAGAAGCCTTCAAAAATTCCATGCGTTCAACTGAATTTTAAACTTCAAATTGTTAAATTTTACATGCTTTAATCTTAGAAAGTTAAATTTAACATAATGTTTATTTTTCAAGTAATGAATCCACGACTGTACTTTTCTAACAGTGCGTTATGAAAAAATTATACAATTTCTCATTGCAGCATACTTTTATACCGCCGTATATAAGTATTTTCAAGTATTCTTCTACTCAGTAATATTTATATTAATAATCAGTAGTATTTATTTTTCTTATCATCAGATACAGAAAGAATATGACTTTAAATATGACTTTCTTTAATAGGTTTTAATAAAGATTAATGGCGTCAAAGGTCACATGACAATTTTGATGTTCAAGCATACTGAATTTCGAGGGGAGAATATATTTTTTAGCATAGGTTATTAGGTTCTGTAAAGCTCGCGTGTTCTCATTTTAGTTACAAAAGGCAACAATAAATAGTACAGATATACAAACTACAAGGTGCGATAATCTGTTATCTCCCTCATTAGCTGTATTGTATCACTTTTTTTAACCATTTTTTAAGACGACCGTCTTATTTTTGCATAATGACCCATCGACCATACCAATGTCTATGCAATTATGCATTTACAATCTACCCCTAAACTCCCTCTCATTTTCGAATATTCTTTTATTTTTAGTCTTTATTTCTGAGATGAAAAAAAAAATTAGATCACTATGTTTTATAGATTTATGGACTATCTTTTCTATACAATAGGAAAACAATATTTTTTAAGGATGATTTTTAAGGAAAATGATCCTTAAAAAATCTTCAACTATTAGACCATTCCATCCGTCACATGGATGAAATTATTATTATTATTATTATTATTATTATTATTTATTCAATAAATCCACAATTGAAGGATACTATATCTATATTATTATACATTTTCTTCCCTTATTTCTCAAACTGATTTTCCTGACTTTACTTCTCTGGTTATTCTCTCACTCTAGCCCGGCAAACAATAAACTTCCAAATCCCACAAGGAAGTCAATTATTCTTACAGGGGATTCTCTTTATTCAAATAAAATCCACAAGGACATAAAATCAACCGGCGGTAGGATTCAAGGCAAAATAAATGTAATGCAACATTTACGAACCGATTAAGGGTTCCACTTTGGGTCCCACGAGCCACTACACCTGACACCTCATTGGCATCCGTATAGGGATCAGCATCCCGGAATCCCATTGGCCGGGATCGACACTCGCGCACACTTATTGGACGCACTCGGCACGTGGTGCACTCAGTAACCCGGTACACATGCGACACGAAGCGGGCGCACTTGAAAACCGGCACAGGGCCGTACATTAGCCCGATCCCACGGAAACCGTAAAGAATCGGCGGCAGATAATCGAAAATTGTCCCGAGACCCGAGAAACAAGTGCATAGAGCTAGTTGCCATAAACCTCCTTCGCCGCGAGCCGCCGCATAAATATAATAGGAAGGTAGGCCTCGTGATGGTCGGTCGGCATTGCCCGCCGAACCGTCACGAGGTGTCGGGGGAGGGGGCGGCCGCGGGGGTGGGGTGAACGGCGAGCGACGCCAAGTAGGGGGGATGCCCGGGGGGATGGGGAGGGTGAAGTTGAGTACGCGGCGCAACACGGCGGCGTGAAACACGGGGAAACGGCGGAATGATCGATGGGATTCTGCGCCGTTCCGAGCATGGGTCCACCCTACTCCGATCGGGTCGACACACTCCGGGAAACCCCCCTTTTCAACGTGGAGTCTCAACCCGAAGTGGGGGCGCGCACGTGGTGCCGAATGGGTTCAAGCATTTCCTTCTAGGTAGCGCTGAAGATGCAAACTCGCTAGCGCCATCCGACGGGAATCTCCTCAACACGGTTGTCCAGGAAAAATGCGCGCGAGAGACGGTGGGGTCCTGTTGGTAACTGGAGGATGAGAATTTATCTAATATTTTCTGAGAAAGTTACCTTAGGTGAAGGTGAATTTTGAAGGTGTTAAAATTGCTTAAAATTCCAAGACAATCTGTAAAGTCCCTTAAAGTTCCATGAAATCCATTAGATTGTTTAATATCCTATTAAATATTGAAAAAGAATCTAATGAAGGAATTTGGAAAAGTAAATTGGCAAAGTTTGGAAAAGGGGGTATAAAAATAATGTTGTCAAAGGTGTTTTCAAAAGTACGTTGGAAATCGGGGTTTAGGGAAAAGAATAAATGTAATAATTTAAAAACAGAAAATGTCCAGCAATGTTTTCCTCTTCCGAGTGATAAAACGTACAAATTTGCATTGAACATGCGCCTGTCTGCATTCTCATTGCATTGCATAACCCGTAGAAAACAATCGGCGATAAAGCAATGATCCTCGACCGTTTATGGTAAGGGCGCCAAACGACGAGTGGTCACTCATGTCAATAAGATGTACATGACAGGCGACTAATTATTATTCGCATCAAGTTGTCAAACCACTCACGATTGGCATCGCTGCATTCTCGCTTGGGGTGTGCAAAGAGGACGATAAAGAAATTTACTTAGGCGACACCTCGCTCGCACGCGCTCATAAAGTAAGAACGCGGTGAGCATTCGTAAAATGCAATCATCGGCCACCCATGTCCTACCACACCACGTAACAGTATTCGCTATATATTGCTCTCACTTTCAAAATCCCTCTCTAAGCTAAAAAAATGATCCTTCGTGCGAATTTCGATAGCATCACATATAATGCGTGTCTTTTATCAAACTTAGAATCAACCTTAAATCAAAACTTGCATCAGAATTGTTACTTCTCTTCGCAGGTGTAAATTTCCCGTAATTAGGAAGTGAAAAATGTTGTATTATAAATAGCAGGAATTTCTTCAAGAAGAGATATAGCCTATAACTCGTGTAATCTAATTAGCCCTATAAAACGTCCTTCGGTTTTCAAAGAATAATCGAGTAATAATTCACGTATTACTAACAGCAACCTGAGCTTTATTATCCGCACTAATTCACGTCGCGAATGAAATTGAGCAATAAAAATCATCTTGATTTTCCCCAAGCATACTTCAGCAGATAATTCTCCTCCATAAATCTGGATTACCTACAAAATTCAACTTGTAACAATTCCCATTTAGAATGATACTTTATTGTATCAATGTTCAGCCTCTCGAAACCCGTTTATGGTTTCAAGTCGATTCATTTCTACGAATTTTGTTGCTGAACTCTACAGATTCCCTAGCGAAAGTTTCGGATATTGAAATTCGGATTGGCATCCTTGCTTTGACTTCGGATTAAATCGGATAGGAATCCATAGTTCGACTGAATTCATTCAAATAGGAATCTCTGAAATGAAATAGATTTCGGTTAGAATTTTTTCTATCGAAAACTTTCGGCAGGGCCACGCTCGAAATTCAAAGTGAAGGAACAAAGGCAATTAATTGTCAGTTAAGGATGGTGCGGAAAGATGCAACCCAAGAAAGGAACTGACATTCCTGCGAATACGATCGTTATATAATTAGTCTCACTCGGGTTCGCAGCGGGTCGCGCCTCGTCGGCAGTGTACTTTATAGCTGGAAAGTAGTGCAAAGCACGGCAAAGCAATTGATCAATATAGCGCCAACAACCCCTCCGAAGCCGCACCCCTCCTGCCGGTCCCAGTGGCGCAGAGAGAACGCACCCCCATAACAAGTTTCTTACTCATCTTTTTCGTTCAATAACTCTCCATCCAAGATGGCCACCGCGGTCGTCCCTCATTGGCTGGGGGAGGGGTGGTCGCCGGGTGGTTAGGGGCTTGGGGGGTTGGAAGCAGTGACGCCATCTATCTTCCGTTGCCTTGGCTCGGCGTAACATAAGGCAAGATAAATTGCGGGATCTCCCGGGTTCTTGAACCTTTCTGGCAAATTGCATAAGAATATCCACCACCCCCCTTCTTACCCCCGCCCGGCGGCCCTCTCGCTGCCTCGCGGCTCCAATGGAATTGGAATTAACTCGAATAAATCACCCCCAAGGCTCTGCGCGGCTACGCGCCTCGGTCGCTCTGCTCCAGGAACAGAAAGAAAGAGAAAGAGAGTTCAAATTTCTTTGGTTACAATAATAGCATGTGTCTCTCGGGATTAGCTACGCGAAAAAAACCCATCTAACGAACTCCAATATTAATAGCTTTTGCGCCCCAGGACTTGAACTCAGCCACAGTTCAGCTCGTCAACCTACGAGTTAAAACTACAATTAATTTTCTGGTATAATTTTCCTGGAAAAGGAAAACCCTCGGTTCATTCATTCATTTCTGTTTCTACCCTTATTTCGTGCGTGCGCCGAGGATATCCCACTGGCCCACTTTCGATATCGTATTAATTAAGGATCGTTTAAGGAATTTAATGAGCTCTTTAGAATACTTGTGAGTTCTTGGCCTAACTGTTTTTGCGGAACCAATCAGGGTGTCTTGAGTTTAATCGCAGCTCGTTTTATTATATGTATATATATGCAGCCGAAGTTAGCGGCACGTTCTGAGTGGAATCGAGTGGAAGATAAAACGATTGAAGATTCAACCACTAGCCATTCTGAGAGCCATAAAGCAGTACTGGCATCTGGCGGCACTGGCAGGAACAAGCGAAACAAGACACAGTAGATAGAATGCGCGCGCGCCTCACAGCCCATTGATCGAAAGAACATATAGCTTGTAAAATTGGTGGAAGAAGAAAGTCCCTATAAAATTGCTCCTCTTACTATTTTACGGTCCAACTTAGAACGCGATGCCGTTTCGTGGGAAAAGAGCAAAGTTTGCCCAAAACGAGGAACGTGTTGCGCAATAACGATCGTTCCTGGACTTTTAATGTAGTAAGGCGAGCAGTTGTTTTCCTTACTACATAAATTCTCATTTACTCATTAATTTATTACATTGGATGTCTCTACATATCAAAAAAATCTTTAAATAAATAAATCTGCTAAATAAACTATAAAATCTACATATTATAATAGGTACGATAAACATAAAACAGTTAACATACATTTAAACTGACATAATTACTAATTGGTAGCCACATAAACAAAAAAAAATTTCAAGACAATGACAAGCGACAACTAAGCTGAATGTGGTGACCACCTGTTATAATTATTAATATTTTATGCTAATTTCATTTATAATTTAATTTAAACTCAAATATTATTTCTTTAAAATAGCTTTCAGAATATTCTCTCTTTTCCAAGTTTAGTTATTTCATTTTTTATTTTCTCTTTTCGGATTTGTGTTGAAGGTTTAGCTAGCCAAAATAATTTGTTATCTAAAGATTATTATAAACTATAAATCTATCTAATTATTTAACCTGCACACAAGCTCCCACAACTGGTGACCCCGACGTAATTTGAACACACACAGAAGCTTCAATGTGGACAGAATGAAAGTATGAATGAATGAGTGAGTGGATGAATTTATCGTACTTTATTATAATCATCAATATGTCAATTTCAATTTTCCTTGACATCTACTCCCACTCCTCTAATATTTCCCTGATTTCTCTAACAAAATTTCTTTCCTGACATTTCTCTAACTTCTCCGACTTCCCTTCATTCGCCACCCTGTCATTTTAATGAAAGAGTATCAAAATCCCAGTATGTCATTCAAAAATTCTCAATAATTCCAGTCATTGCCTGAATAAACACCTCATAAATTCGGATGTAACGTCGATCATCCCGAAATCAGCGAGAGTTCAGTTACTATCACGTGAATCGCACGTGAAACGAGTGGATGGAATTGCGGAGGTCAGTGAATCCGAAACCGAGTTTTACGATTTGTTTACCCTGCAGTGGGTTATGGGACCTGGTTATATAGCAGTAGGTATGCGGGGCCATGTGATCGTGGCCATAAACGCGCCTGTTATGCGCTCGTAAAGAGAACCCCGCTCGCCACCGCCGTCTACATTCGCGCTGCGACCTCGTAAAACTCTTGTTTTACGATTGCTGCCTATCGCTGACGGTGCTGCCACCCTGCGGTGCACCTTTCTCTACTCACCGAGTCTCCACGCTTTACTCCCTCTGCCAGGAAACGCCGGTTCCATAAAATCCCTTCTATCTTCACTAGCTGCCATTGATTTCACAGGTTATCGGTTATTAGTCTTGAAAACTTTTACTCCTTTATGGATATCTATAGCTTTTACTTTCCGGGGTATTAAATGGTCAACAAGTGTATTATCCGGCCATTCGACTCGTCGATAATCAATGGACTGTGAACATTCATGATTTAGATTTTAAAAGGAACTTAGAATTTATGGATTATGATTTGTAGATGGTTGGATTATAGTTTAGTATTAATCTCTCTTGTTTGTTAATACATGTGTTGTAAGATGTGTTGTAATAAATGTGTTGTAAGATGCATGATGTTATATGATGTTAAATGCCAATCGGTAGATTCAGAACAAGTGACTTCAATGTTAAGGAAAATCGTTAGTTGTGTACTTGAACAGAATCCGAAAATCGGCGATACGTTCGAGAAAAGAGGAAACAGAAGATGGAGATGAAGATACTGATAGTGGTTGAATCTTGCAGACAATGGTTCTGCAGCTGTTAGCATCCTTATCCGCGAGATCGGGTAAGGATGTCAGTAATTTGGGGTATTCGCTTCGTTTCTTGAACTGTGATGTTCCAGAAGAACCAAAATCGACAGTATCAATGCATTATGTCGGTTGTACATCTAAAGCGATGCTCAGCATAAAAATTATGATCATCACCGTTCGAAAAATAATCATATGATTATTATAGATCATATGATCTTTACTCAATTCTACATAATCTTCTTTCAATTCTACATGCAAAGATTTAACATATGATGATGATTGGATATGTTCTTATGATCAGAGAATGATAATAAAAATATCACATGATAAGCAGATATGTTCATCGCTTGATTATGTAGCATAGCTTCCGGAAGTTTCTCATAATCTAGTTAAGTAAGCAATCGATTCGATCGCTGATGGTCGATCTTCAGCGAGATATTAATTAGTACCTCCACGAGAGGGTCTGATTAAGAACGAACCAGTTATCTTTGATCGCTTCCTGATCAGGTATGCAAATCCCATTGATTAAAGGAGGTAATGTCCTGAGAGTTTCGTGGGGCTGTAAGGCCCAATTACCATCGTTTTTTTAGTTGGATAGCTCAATATCTTACTGAATGCGGGTATGATACTAAAGATGATGATGATGCTGAAGATGATGATGAACAACAGTCATCAAAACATCGCTAATTGCTTCGCTGCGTATTTAACAACCTATAAACTTATAATAATGACAACGCTTAAGACGATGATGCATAAGATGATGGTGCTGATGAAAATGATGAAGATAACGCTATTCACGAATGGTGACAACAATCACCACTTAAAGTCAACAAAACCCATCAAAACTTCGCTAATTGCTCGGCTGCAGGTTAAACAACTGTAAAACTTTCTACAGGAGGAAAGTTTTGAGCTCTGTGTTCGCGCCATCTAGTCTGAAGAAGAGCCGAATTGATCACTGGAGGACGGCAATGATCCCTACATGTGCTACGTCACGAGGCCTAGACGCGTCTCTGACGTCACAGAACACGACACAGGATGACGTAACTAGAAGAGAGAGCCGGCCAGCCATGCTGGTTGGGGAAGGAAGAAAAGGGAGCCATTATAGAAGGGGCGCGACTAGGCTGAATCCTCCCCACCGACCGGCCCACCGAGGGAACAGCTGTCAGCTGCGTGCAGAGTGCGGACCTTCTCTTTCCCTGTCTCTCTTCTTCTCTCGGATTTCGCCTCGCTTCCTCTCTCACCCACCCCCGTGCCACAAAACCAAACCCGTCCCAAGCCACCCACCCCAATGTTAAAATATTCCAGTGGGCGAGCGCGCGGGACGGGAATAGCTCCGGAGAATTATGGCTGCCTCCGAGACTCAAATAACTCTTTAATCCGCGGGCGCGTGTACCGTACACGCGCGCTCTTTCTCTTTCTCTTTGCTTTTCCCTACTGATACTCTGCCTTCCTTACTCTTTTTCTTCTTGCATCCTATTCTTCTCAGGTTCTTTTCTTTCCAAGTTAACAAAGTTCCCGGTGGAGATTCTCTAAGACCTTCGGAGGATGATTTTTCAGGCACCTGATTTTATGAGCCGGTAATTGAGTGAGTGCAAGAGGAAGAGGAATAAGGGTGTCGGGTTTTGGTTCTGCATGATGAAGTGCAGGGAGAAGAGAACTCTTGCTGTAAGAGTCTCGCGTGAATGTATTTGATTGCGGAAACTCGGATAATATGATGCTTAAGATGATGATGATGATGATGAAGATGATGATGATGATGATGATGATGATGATGATAATGATGGCGATGACGGAAACTCGGATAATATGATGCTTAAAATGATGATGCTTATAAGATGATGATGTTGATAAAATAAATGATGCAGACCGGCTGAGGAAGACGAGCATAACATCAGCATTAAAACTTTCTATAAGAAATAATTTCTGAAACTTGGCCGGAATTGGAAATTCCCACGGATTTAAACTACAAGAGCCATAAAGAGTAAATGGACTCCTTTCGCTATTCCACTCTCTTTCGCATTCTTTCCTCTTTTTGTCTCCTCGAGATCACGTTCGACGGCACATTGCAACCCACGGAACTTTTTGTATTCAATTTCTTGCTCGCGGATAAAATTTAGACCCCGACGGCTGCAGCTTCACTTCTCGGCTGCATGCAAATCGAGTGATATAACCGGAAACGCGTGTCCAATGTCGACCACATGCACGCGACTTGCTTGTGTTACTGCAACCGAGCAAGTGAGAAGAGATTAATCGATGTGATGACTGAGCTGAGGGTATATGGCTTCCTTATACCGAAGAGATTCAAATACAGAAGGGAAACGTCATAATAAATAGAGACGAAGAATAAATTTGAAGAAGAAATTTGAAGAAGACTTTTGAAGAAGACATTTGAAGAAGAAACTTTGAAGAAATAATTAAGTAACATGATAAAAGGAAAATGTGAATGAAGAGAATGATGTGTGAGACATGTAATTTAGGTGACCGAGGTCATTGCATTGATCGTTAGCGCGATCGTTAAAAGCTAGCGTATAATTGAATTCAACTTCCTTATGCACTCTTTTCTCTTTTGCACGGAAACGGCGCGTCACATCATGTTGAATGCACGCGAATTAAATATCAGTCCTTCGCGTGCAGGGCACGTGCGTTTTGCGGGCGTCACGAAGATGCATGGTTGAACTAATTTGTGCTTCGTGCCGTTATCCATTATTGGGTAATCTGCGAACTTTTATTTTATGCCGTCGGGTAATTCACAACTGCGAGCCGTTCGTCTCGCGGTTAACTTCGGACAGAGCCATCGCTCGATAAGAATGAAACAATGCGTCACCGACCTTTCAGAAGATATTAAACGGCCACTTCATTTAAATAATGTTTTTAAAGTGCAGCCGCTTTTCATATTTCGGAATGTATTTCATTAAAACTGATTATTTCTGTGTTATACCAGACAATTTACACATTTAAGAAACAATTAGAAGCCTATTATTTTGTTAATTAAAATGTGTGTTCGAAGCATGAATAAAATTGATAATAATAAATTAGAAAAAAAATGTGGAAAAAGTTAAATAAGTGTTTCACATTTAAGGTTCGCTACCGTCGGAAAATATATAGGATCCGACGAGGGATTCAACGTCCTTTTTTTTAAATCTTTAATAACTCTGGTAAGATTAATCATAATTTAAGATAATTGTACTAGTTGCAAAGGTAAATTTTCATAGAATTTTTATCATTTATGAAGAAAAAGGCTGCTGTTTTTTAATTAATTTTTACTGAAGACTGAAATTTTAGAAGGAAGAAAGAGACTGAAAGACTGAAAAGACTGAAATTTAACAAATCGAAAAAAATATTTTATAATTTTTACGACTTCTTTGTATCAAGTTCAACATTTTATATTTGTCTCTAAATGCATTTCGTGAGATTTTATGTGACTAATGAATTTTAATGAATTTAAAGACACTTGATATTTTTTGAAATATTGACAGGAAGAAATGTTATTAGAATGCATAAAATTTATAATCATTTTATTAAATTTTATCGAACTTCAGATAACTTTTACAGACGTTTTAGGAACTATTGCGACACTCTATAATTCTTTCTAATTGATACTTCCACAGACCGCTTTTCAACACATAATCCAATATTCGACACTTAAACATAAATAATCATTAACATTAAAACACTTAAACATTTAACACAATAATCGCACTCTAAGTCACACGACAAGCGTTCCTTCCCACCTAAAATCCAGCAAAAAAAAAGTAAAACCCAACAGCGAAGCACAACTAGAATTCATTTCAAGTTCCAGGAACCTATGCACCACTTCTTGGCACTTTTTACGCCGAAACACTCGCGTTTCCTGACTTTAAACAAGTCCATCACGAAACTTAACTTGAGTCGTGACTTGCCGAGCACGAAGTGACTGAATGAGCTCTCCAAGCAGACACCGTCACTGAGTCCCTGAATCTTCCTCAACTTTATTGTCCTCTGCCAAACTCAGATCTCAGACTCAGGTACAAACGCGACGGAAAAAAGTAGGAAGAAGACGACAAAAAAAAAGCAAAAGAAGTGCAATATCTCGGTGCAAGGCCGAATCAGTAATTTCCAAAGTAAAGGTAAAAGAATATAAGAATTCCTGGACGAAGAGCCTGTGCTTCATTCTGGGCCCAGCATCCCGTGGCCGTCCTCGCTCGAAGGTCAATGGATACACGGAACCATAGGGAAAAGACCGCAGTCGGTCAACCGTAAAACCATAAATCCGTGCCTGGCGTTTTTCGGTTCTAAAAAAAAATAAAGGCAAAAATCCTGCCATCCGGCTTGTTATAAGAGGTCCTCGAGGGCGCAGGAGGGACAAAAAGATGGCGAGGGAGGAAGAGGGACGCGGGTGGAACAATGCGCTTCGCGGCGAAGAATGTGGTCCGTCGGGCTGCGGCCCAATGTTGGCACGAATACACCATCGGACCCAGGGCCCGTCGATAATCCTAAGACACACGCTCTTCTGCCGACTGCGACAAATGCACCGAAAATTTACTGTTCCTACCCTCGTTGCATCATTTGGAGTCATTCCAGTCAAACTCGTTTAATGATATCCTCGTTAATTTGGGCCAAACAGATAAAACATGGACCTTCGAAATGTAAAGGAATAAGCATGGAAATATCGCTTGACGCCTCTCAATGAAAAATTTGTAATTAAAAATGTTGCTCAATATTTTTTTTTATTTTGATGACATTTGAAAAGTAAGATGTGAGAAATGAGAAGTGAGAAAAGTTTCATAATCAACACCCTGATATGCATTGCAATTTGAAACAGGGATATTGAAACCTTTTCCGTAAACCCAAAAAGTGAAGCGGGAAAATATAGCCGGATTATTTTTACTCGCTCGGAGAAATATATTTCCGGTTTCTCCCCGCCTTCTTTCGATGAATAAATCACGTGGGGCACTTCGCTATCTTATTTTCCCGAGCGCCGAATTCCGCGGAAACATTCGAGAGCGACTTCGATCGTTTCTCTCGAGAGTGTCGCTGCACCCCTGGAGCGGGTGCCTATGAGACATCGCAGATAGGAAAAAGAGGGAGGCTGAAGGTACGCGAATAATAAAAATCGCCCCCATAATTCAAGAGGACAAGTCGCTGGGGTTGGGCAGGGGTTGAGCTTCTTATCTCGGTGCGGGGGTGACATTAGCGCTCCTGCGGCGATTCTCTGCGCTACTCAACCGCGCCGGTGTTGCCCTCTAGATTTCACTCGCACGTAAATAACACGCCGCAATGAACGATACATAAGAAGTCGAGGAGGCGATAAATCAGTGGTATCTTGCAATTATATCGATAAGAGAGGCTATCCAGTATCGACGGCACGAGACGCGGGATATCTTCATCTTCGCTGAAACATCCGCTTTCTGGCTTCCCTTTTATCGCTCTTTGCAACGTTTACACAATACTGGGTTATTAATTACAGTCTCTTTACCCAGCAAAGCTCATTACATAGGGAAACAAACTTGCGAAGCAAAACGAAAGGTTTCATTCTTTTGTTTTATGAAATTATCTCTTCAAAATTAAAATTACTTAAAGCTTCATAAAATTTTATAAAATCCTTTAAAATATTTTAAAATCCTCTGAAATCTGTTATAAATCCCTTGAAATTCCTTAAAACCTTTTGAAATCCTTTGAAACTGCATGAAATTAATTGAAGCTCCTTCAAATATTTATAAATTCCCTAAAATCATTTACAATCTTGAAACTTGTAATCTAGAAATTGTGTAAAACATTGAGTAATTTCTTTAAATCGCTTGGAATTCAATAAGTCACCCCCAGACACGTATGCATGCATGCATACATTTTTCTTGCTTTTTGGTGCCCAGATTACCAGATATTGGCCCAATTTTACACTATGATAGCCTAAAATGGGATTTCCGGTAATCGGTGAAAGACCAGAGCTGTAAACAACGTCGGGATTCACCCCACTTTACGCTGTGCTACATTGACGTATACAGAGAAACGCAAAAGGGGTGCGAGAGGGTGGAGAGTTATGACGCCGCACAATTAGCAGTTCGTGTGAGAGAGATCGATCGCCAGTGAGAACATACATCAACGATGTAATGCAGGACACATATCGCGCCTATAATGCACTCCACCATTTTCGCCGATTTAGCCAGCGCGCCGCTCATTCATTTTCATTTCCCTCGGAAGCAACTCCACAATTTCGAGGCGGGAAAATATGCATTTTTCATCCGACTCTTATCTTCTGATTATAATTGCCATTCACAAAGTCACAGAGCTAAGAGAGAAATGATGGAGATCTTCAGGCCTGGAATGTCAATTGGGTTGAGAGTCAATTGGATTGAGGGTCAATTGGATTGAGGGTCAATTGGTATGAGGCCCAAATGGTGAACCATTCGATGGTTTCTGTTCATAAAAAATTCAACACGAAACGAGAAGTGCAACACATTTATGCGAGCATTTATGGCAAAAAAATTGATGGCAAAGACATTTATGGCAAAGACATTTATGGCAAAAACATTTATGGCAAAGACATTTATGGCTCTACCTGTTAAACTTTTTGTAGAAAATCTTCATGACGACACTTCATTGGTTCACTGAATAGTCACTTTGTAGAGGTTGGAAGCACGTGACACTTTATGAGGTATAAAAACACAGATAGTGAAGCGCGAAAAGCGATGTTTGAGAACACAAGGTACACTATACACTCTGCAGGTCGTAGGAGGACGATAATTCTCAAGGGCGCGTGCCGCGGTCTAAGTTACGAGGCGTTTATGAGCCATGAGCGATTTTACGGGATAGATAGAGTTACTTAGAGAGTTATTTTACTACTTTACGAGGTTAACTTCCCTTGTAGCGCCTCGACGGATAGATCAGAAGGACCGCCTGCGACTGTCTGATTTACTATGGAGGACCCTGCTCTGGACCTGCCTGCTTCAGCGATGTAACGTGATGGGGTTCCTGAGTCGAAGGGGGACGGACTAGACGAGGGTTAGAGAACCTCGGGGTGGGGCCTACGACATAATCCTACTTCTCATTCTGATCCATGCATGGGCCCCCAGATTTCGTGTTTGGCAACACCGGGATCAAGGCTACCACTAAGCACTAAATAAGGAATAGGAGCCTAAATTTATAAGTTCTTCGCATAAAGATCCTTCTTATATTCTGCTTAATCCTCCTCTACAGTAGCTTATTTAACAGCTGTTACTTCCTAATGACTGATGCCGAAAGTTTACTTAATTACTGATGCTTTGTCTTCAAGTTTTAACATGTAAAATATACATATATGAATGAGCAATAATACATAAGAACTATTATGTCGACTTTGTGGACATTAATAAAATCTATTAGAATGCAATTTAGTACGTCTTTTATACTTTTCTTACAATCGCTTCATTGACTTTAGGTGAAACTTGATTAATAGCATAAATGATCTGATTACTTAATTATGTAATTTATATCATTCGAAGAAATCAGAATCTGTTGACGCAGTTGAACCTTTGAATTTGTATTCAATGAAGCGTCTAACAATGACTAAAAAGGGAACTGGGGCATTGAGCATCTCTGAATTGAAACATTCTGTCGCTGGTAATTGTACCCCAGAGTCATCTTCGTAAGCAAGTTTGGATTTAGGAAGGACGGCAGTTATGGATCACACATCGCCATGTCGTCCAAGTGGGATGACACCATAGATCACGGCACCCCATCCCTAACAATTGCACCCCCTGGTCGGTCAGTGATATACATGCAGGCACCTCACCAGTAACCCTGGATGCAGCGAGTGTACTGTTACGTAATACACTGCCGCCATATTACCTCGTAGGTAGGGTATCAACCCCCCGCTTGCCAACCAGCTGACAGCTTGGCTGGCTTCACTACTGAAACAGTTAATATACTGGTTTCTCCTCATTAGCCAACAACACTACTCTCCAACCCAAATTTAACAGCTTTAATCTCATTTTAATTATTGCAGTTGAAATTATTCTCTGTTAACAATATTTTAAGATATTTTGAATAATATTAAGAATTTCAAGGGATTTAAAAAAACGATTAACATTTTTTTAAATATTATTTCGAATATTGTTGATATTTTTGTAAGACATTGAAATTTCACGTTTTTTTACCATTTACCTTTAAAAATTGACAAAGTGACTTATAGGCTCATTTTAAGCAGAATTTTGATAAATTTTGATTTACTACTTCAAAGAAAAAATGTAATCTTTTAATTAAATTTAAGATAACTTAAACGATCATGGAAGAACAAGTGAACTCACAATTCTAACCGGTAATATATATAGACAACCGAGTAGATCTAATCTCTAAATAGATTCTTCAATAAATCAGTTATGAGATCTGTAAAACCTCTGTGTTTTATGATCTGTAAAACCTCATTAGTTTTCCATGAAAATTTAATGCTTCACTGCCTATTGCACGAGTCTTTAATGAGTCTAATGAGAAGGTTTCAAGCACATGCAAAAATTTCAAACATTCAGTTTCTTCTCAATGTAGACTAAAGAACCAGAGGTCCGGCATTCCTGCATGAACTTTCTGGTACGTACCTACATATAGGTACTATTCGCATGAAAAGAAAGTTCAGCTCCTTCAAGTAACATCGCACGCTCCAATATTTTTCGCCAGTGTCATGAATTCCATAAAAATTTGTATCGCTTTAGAGACTAAATGAATAAAAATGATTGAATAACTTGCTGCAATATTTCTTCGAATTAATTCCATAAGACTACAAAGTATAAATATATCCCGAGATATATCCCGTGTAGAAATTTCCAAACCTGGCCCAGATCGGTGATGAAACGCCCGGCCCGATCGGGCCAGGTTTGTCCAGTTCTGGGCCTGGTCGGGCCGTGTTTCATCTCCGGTCTGAAATCCCCCAATCTGGGCCATATTTCCCAATGTGGGCCCGATCGGGGCCACAGCAAAATTTTTACTCGGGTACTTTGGAACAGAACAAACTATATCCCGAGTAGAAATTTTGCTGTGGCCCCGATCGGGTCCAGATCGGGGGTTTTCACACTGGGGATGAAACACACGACCCGATCAGGCCCAGACCTGGTCGAAAAGATCGGGCCGGGCGTTTCATCACCGGTCTGGGCCAGGTTTGGAAATCCCTACACGGGATGTAATAAACAGGGCCTAAAATATTTTAAATATCGGACTAAATACTTTTTGTACACACATAATTCATTAATACTTCGAATGCATCATACGAGTTATTTCCCTTATAAATATTCCCATGCATTTTCCAAAAACAACACAATAGAAAATTTCCCACAGACGCCTGAGGCAAAAAATCTATTGACACTATATTAAAATCCCAGCATGGAGTATTTGCATCGCATGATTTGTGACGGTTTACATCCACGTGTTTCGTTTTCGTCATGGCCGGGATGGGGTGGAGCCTAATATTACCCCCTGGGTTCGGGGCACTCCTCCCCCTGCCTCTCAAGGGTTAGGGTTGCATGGTGGCTGACTGGGTCCACAATGGTCCCCTGGGTGCATGTCAATAAGTGGAGGTATGCGAGCGAGAGGCGCACGGAATAATTTTTTTTTGTTCCCCATGCAGGGATGTTTTTCACGGCCGGGTGAATTCTTTTGGCGAAATTAATAGTATTTATATATCAATGGCTCCCGGATGACGAATGGGACGGCCTGGAACGGAGAATATCTCCTCGCTGTATGCAAGGGTGCGTACGAGATTGGGCCTCGAGTTTCGAGAGGCTCTGTTGAAAAACATCACTTCTTCTCAAGCCCATTTGTCGGGGCGCGTAATCGATCGTAAATAAGCGAGCAAGTACTTTTTAAATTCCATTCAACGCACGCGTGCATGATCTCGAATATCAAGTTCAGGTTTTATGTGTAAAGAACCCTTCTTTCGATTCAATCTATTGTGTTCATGTACAGATTGCAATATGTATTGCATTTTCGTTTTATGCATACAATATTTTTATTTTAAAACGATGAGATATTTTAAAAAGGATGCAAATTGTAATAATGGCTAAAGAATGATGGCTGAATGATGACTGAGGGAATGATGGCTGAAGAATGATGGCTTGAGAGATGAAAAAGTTATTTTTTTTGTTCTATTTTCCAACGGAGTGGAGTCGGTTCTAGGATTGCTTTTAAAATGGTACCGCGTGTCAGACGGCATATTTATGCGGAACGAGGTAATCGAGTAAATAATTTAAGCGTTAGGAGAAATGAATGTAGCAGACCCTTTTTCATGATCGTAACCGAAAAATTCGTCGCATGTTGTACAAGGCAGGAGAACTCTGCACAGTTCCATTGGACTTATTGTTAGTTGTTATTCTGTCGCAATAGATCTTGATAAGCAACGAGTGACTGGTCGGCTTTGACTGGCCGCATGTGAATTAAGCAATCATAGTCTGAGTGGCCTACGTACCATTCGTCACTCAGTGTCAACTGCAGTTTTGCCGTGAGCAGCATTACTAGCTTTGCTTTATCGCAATCTCACGTGGTATCTTTTAAAGAATTTACTAACAAATCGGACGATAAAGGCGTTCACTCTCAAATAACACGTCATGTATCCTCGAATGAGTTGCTTTTAGAAAAATGGTAATCGTCTTATTCCTGTATATTTTCCACGTCCACAATCCGAACTCGAATGAGAGAAGTTCGAAAGAATCTGACCAGGAAAGCCGTAAATAACTGTGATTAATTTCTAGCATTGAGTCAGATTCCAAATGTTTTGGGAAGAAGTTGTTAATCTTGGTTGACAGTCGTTTTATTCCAGAGTAACGGGCTTGTTAGGAGGTCAATAGGTGGTGCAATTCATATCAGTTTTTTGCGTTTATGGGATAAAATGATTTTGGTGAGTGTGGAAGTTGAAAGAAGGTTGGAAAGGACCCTATTGAAAAAAATGACGTCACAAAAAGACGTCTTTAAATGACGTCTTCAAATGACGTCATTTAAAGACGTCATTGGCTATGTCATAAATTGGAACATAAAATGACGTCTTTTAAAAACTTTTTGTATCATCGGCAAAATGAAATTACGTCATTTTTTCCAGCAAAATAACATCATTTGAAATATTTACAAAGGTTTAAAATACAAATTACGTCATTTTTTGTAAAAAATTAACGTCATTTGTAAATTTCTTGGCAATAATGGAAATAAATAACGTCACTTTTTAAACAAAATGACGTCATTGAGAAACAAAAATAACGTGATTTCTCTAATAAATAACGTCATTTGAAATTTTCCAAAAGTTAAAATGCAAATAACGTCATTTCTTTAAAAAAAGTAACGTCATTTGTAAATTATTTAGAAAAAATTGGCAATAAATTACGTAATTTCTCCTACAAATAACGTCATTTTAAATTTCCCAAAAGTTAAAATGAAAATAACGTCATTTCTTTAACAAATCACGTCATTTTTGCTAAAAATTTACAAATGTCGTTACCTTCTTTTTTTAAGAAATGACGTTATTTGCATTCCAGCCTTTGGGTAAATTACAAATGACGTTATTTGTTACAAAAATGACGTTATTTATTGGAGAACTTACGTCATTTTTGTTTCTCAATGACGTCATTTTTTTTAAAGTGACGTTATTTATTTTCATTATTGGCAAGAAATTTACAAATGATGTTAATTTTTTACAAAAAATGACGTGATTTGTATTTTAAACCTTTGTGAATATTTCAAATGACGTTATTTTGTTGGAAAAAAATGACGTAACTTCATTTTGCCGATGATAAAAACAGTTTAAAGAAGACGTCATTTTATGTTCCAATTTATGACATAGCCAATGACGTCTTTAAATGACGTCATTTGAAGACGTCATTTAAATACGTCTTTTTGTGACGTCATTTTTTTCAATAGGGGAAGTTTCGACAAATTAAAAGGGTATGGAAAATGGATTGGGAAAGGGCATAAAATAGAAAGTTATAAATGATGTTTTGAAACGGAAGATATGAAAATCAGAGTTAGAAAAGAAGCTTTCGAAAAGGTGGTTAAAGAAGAAGTTTAGAAAAAAATACCATCAGACATCAAAAACAGTATAAAAGTGAGATTTCTCAAAGAACTTGTTCATGGCGGAACAAGGTAGTGTTATAGGAAGATTAAAAGGAAGTAATGGAACTCGATTGCCCAGTACTTATAAAGAGAGAGAAAACTATAGGTGAACGCGACCACAAGGCCGCAACCGCAGTGTGGGAAGTGAAACGAGCCGAGTGGCGTGGCTTTTAATGGAGTGAGGGAAACAACATTAAGTTAAGAGCAAAAGGGGTGTGAGAATTGCTCGGAAATAGCCGCGGGTGGCGAAGGGGTGAGTCAAAGGGGGATACGATTCATAAACCAGCAATTATCCACCTACTCGGACCAGAACTTGGTTGTCCTTCAGAGCTCAGCAACCCCGTTAGCTTTTGATTCCAGCAAAAGGGCCAACTGTTGTTGCACCTCCGGAGAAACGAGCCATGTCCTAATTTCAGCGGATTTCATTGTTTCCTCTATTGTTTCACCTATTGTTTCACCTAAATCGCTACACGATCATTAACACCTGTTTGAATAAAAAATTTCTCTAGAATTAGTTGATCTATTACACTGCTCTCTCACATTTTTTTTATTTTTCGGACTTATCAGATGAATTGATGACAAGCAAACGTTTAGAAAAAGATGTTCTATCAATTTCCTGGGTTCATCTATAATGATAAGTAATAAAAGCATCTCTGCTGACTTCAGCAGAAACGCAAGGTCGTTGACGATCTCACGCGAAGGCATTAAAACGTAATCGAATTGTATCTCCCCCTTAATTAGTCACCGCCGGATTCCGGAATAGTTGTGTTCCGAATGCTCGACTGCGGAGAGTTGGTAGGTATTCGGAAGCATCTCTCGAGTATTGACGGGTCGGGAGGAAGTGCTTGATATACTGGTGCAATTTATCGAATGATAAATTCCACCGAGATAGGATCGCGGCTAGATTAAACGACAATTCCTCCTCTTTCTCTGGTTCCGGAGCGCGTCCGCCCCTTTCTACCGCAAAATTAAATATAGGGTCGAATTGCAGTTGTGGCTGCTGCGAAGATATAGGCTGCTCCTCTATCTCCATCTCTCTTCCTCTCCTTCCTTTGCTTCACGCTCTTTATCTTTCTCCTTTGGTCCTCTTTCTCTTTCTCCTTTGGTCCTCTTTCTCTTTCTCTTTTGGTCCCCCCTTTCTTCCACCCTCCAACTCTACCACCCCCATCTACCACTCTGACTACCCTTATCTGCCACCGCAGACTTTCCCTCCCCTTTGCCACCCCATCTCGCCAAACACCTACTTCCACCCCTTGTATCTGGAAGCCACTCAGTCTGCCGACCCTCCGGTGGTGTAACGAACCACCCGCTATCTTGAATGGGGTTGGTTTTTGGGCACGCATTCCCTCTGGGCCGCCTCTTGTTTAATATCTATCGTTCTTTTCATCTCACTTCGATTTTTTCGACAGTCTTCTATTTTTTATGTATTTTATTGCTAGATACACATCTTTTTGGACTTAACAAAGCAACCGAGGAAATTACAATATTCTCTCTATTCTTTTTTTTTATAATACTAGTTAAAAAGTCTTTTGTAAGCGTGGCACTAAAATAAATGTTATCAAAGTATAACCTCTAGTGTAACCACTTCTTTTTATTTTAACCGCTAATTTCAGATAGCTTCACACATACAAAACGAGTCGAAGTTATAAGGTGATTAGCGAGGGGCGAGCTTGGGATAAAAACAGGTTTGATTACTCTCGTAATTATAGTGTCCTAACCGGGAAACGCAAACTGATCAGACTGCGAATAACCTTGAAGCTCTAGGTCGGATCCCATTCCATTTACCCAACATTTCCCTTAAAGTAATTAATTTTTCCTGATCATGGCTTTATTATACACATAATTTCTTTATCATCTAGAATATAGACACGATTTTTAAATTAAGAATTCGGGATAACGATTGACCTAATTTCTTATTGCTGGCTGATTCTTTTAGTTTTTCTTATTGCTGAATAATTAAACGAGAGTCAAATTAATTAAATGACATAAACAATTTAATTGTGATCCCCAACCCCGTTGTTATAGGTTTCTTTTTCATTCTGCCATAGACAAAGATTGGAGTCAATTTCATAGAATTAGTTGAGCGACTGCCAAAGCATGAGAATGACAATACCGACAGATGCAAACCCTGAAACCCTTCAAGCTTGGATGCACACCCTCGACCCTTGTTTCACGATTTAATTGCACCCGTGCCTTGGGAGTAACGGAAGTCATAGAAAGAGAGGAAGAATAGGGGACGTTGCTAGGGATCCTCGCTGCTAATCCAATGAGAGGGCTGGATTTTTAAATGCACATGACTTTACACGGCCATTTCATATGCGGTTTCGTTTTACATTTACATCGGGAGGTAATTCTACTGTTACGTATAAGGTCTCGAGAGACACTGCAATGAATGCCTGACTCACTGGGTTGATTATGAGTACCGCACGAGCCGAAATTAAAAGGCAATCTGTACTTTATTACGTTTATTCCCACGTTACGAAGTATGGGTAACTCATTCAGAGGACGAATGGCGAACATCTATTTATGAATATATGAAATTTAGAGTCCAATTTTTTCAAGGTTTCATATGGTCAGGGTGTTTAGTGATCAGGGAATTGGAAATTCCCGGGTTTTTCCCGGTTTTCTCCCGGTCTTTTCTAGTCTTTTTCCGGTCAAATTTTTTTTCCTACGACAAATTTATAGTTGCCTTTTGAATGACTTGAAGTTTTCAGAAAGAAAACAAAATAATCACGCGCGTGTTGGTTTGCTCTCGTCCTTAAATTTTACGAAAACCTTCGAAATCCTTGTAAATTCTACAAAATCTTTAAAAAAAAAAACATAAAAAATTTGTTAAATCCCTCAATAAAAAACCTTGACAAATTTTTTAATCTTTTAAATCCTATAAAATATTTTAAAAGTCATAAAAATATCTTGAAATCTGTTCAAATTCTTGTTCTTAAAATACACAGAAACTTCTTGAAATTATTTAAAATTCGACAATAATAACATTTAAAAACCCTTTAAATCCTTTAAAATCCATTAAAAGTATTAGAAATCTTGTCAGATTCTCGGTCAGATTTAAAAAATATTCTTAAAAATTTCGTAAACTCTTTTAATAATCAGAAAACTTTCTTGAAATCCCTTAAAATTATTAAATTATTATTATTATAAGAAATCTCATAAAATTTCACAAAATCCTTAAAAATGCAAATTGTAAAGTCTTTTTTAAGGGCGTTGGACCCAAGTGTTAAGCTCAAAATTCCATTCTCCATTTTACTCAACGAAAATTATAGATAATTTTTTTTTCGCTCTGTAGCACTAATCTTTTTTCAAATATAAGACTGTGTGCAAAGCGAAAAAATATTTAATTTCGATACTTTTTGCATAAAACGAAGAATTCCAAATCTAACTTCAAAATTGAATATTTTCATTTTACTTAAAGAATATTTGAATTAGATACTTTCTCGCTCTGTACGCACAATTCTAATTAAAAATTGATTAATTCTACACAGGGAAAAAATTATAAATTTAATAGTTGTTGAGTAAAATGAAGAAATCGAATTTTTAGATTAGAATTTGTCTCCAACACCCTTAAAAGCCATTAACATCTCTTCACTGAGAAAACTGTTTGGTTCGAACAACAAAACGTTTGTTGTTTGTTGCAACCAAAACAATTTTTGGTTGCAACAAAAATTTTTGGTTGTGCTAACAACAGGTTTGTTGAAAGAACCAAGATTTGGTTGGCACAACCAAAAATTTTTGTTGCTTCTATAGCAACCAAACGTTTTGTTGTCCGAACCAAACAGTTTTCTCAGTGTTAATTCTAAAATTCTTGGAAATTCCATGACAATATTTAAAATCCCTTAAAATTCTCAAAAAAACCTTATAAAATTTCGAAATTACTCAAAATTCCACGACAATACTTAAAATCCCTTAAAATTCCAGAAACCTTTCTAAATATATATCTCTTCAAATTTCACGAAAAACCTTCAAAGTCTCTTAAAGTATGAAAAAGTCTCTTAAAATTCCCAGAAACTTCTTGAGATTTTTTAAAATTCTATAATAACAATTAAAATACCGTTTTATCCTTTTAAATACATTAAAAGTATTAGAAACATCATTAAATTCCATGAAATCCTTAAAAATTATATAAAATCTTTTAAAAATCAGAAAAACGTGTTTAAATTCTTTATCATTACTCCTTGGTTTGCTAGTAGAATAAAAAGAAGGTAAAGTAAAAAAAACATCGCTTTTTCAATAAAATACAAAAACTTCCTGGTCCTAAATGAAATTCCCGGCTTTTTCCCAGTCAAATAAAATTCCCAAATTCTTCCCAGTTTCCCGGTCCGCTAGACACCCTGATAGTCTTTTTTATTTATTCTCTTCATTGATAGGCGGTTTCAAAAACATCCTTGATCTTTATATTAATTCCATAGGTAGGTACATGTTTTCTCCTCTGAGAAGATTGAGGAAAAACGTTGCAATTTCAAGGCCCTTGAAATTTCCACAAGAAAAACTGAAATTTAATTTTAATTGAAACTTTTTAATGTTAAATTTCTTATTAAATCTATTGAAATATTTTTCAATTCCCCAAAATCTTATAAAACATCTCGAAACCAAAAACGTTCCTTCTTCTTTTCTGTAAACTCCACAGCTATATTTTCCCCGAGAAAAAGAAAATGTAACGATTTCATCCAGAAATGGGATTCCGCAGCATGTCCACTTTACAGATATAAAATTCAAAAGTAATAAATCCTAAGAAACCTTTGTATAATAAAAAGGATTACATGTTCTGACTTATGTGATAGGTTTAAGTTTTTCGGTCCTCGATAAATAAAAAGAAGTAAGATTTGAAGGCAATTTTGTTTTTGTGAAAATGTTCCTTTGTCCTCGATCAAAGATCTCCCATGACCCGGAAGTCTAATAGATCACTGGTTATCTTGGAGAGTACAATTAGGCTGCTCGCGCCATCTCGACCCTGGAGGACAAATCCCTTTTATCTTGAAGGGAGACAGAGGAGTTTTCTTCGGTCGGCGTGTGTGGGAGTCCGAGAGAGGGACTTGGGAAAAGAAGAGAGCCGCGGAGGCAAGGAGAGATAGATTACTCCGCCATTCTTGCAATTTCCCTGTCGTATCGAGGCTCGTAAATTCACGGTGAAATATGCGAAGGGGCGCCTGGTGCGGGCAGCACGTTGCTGCTGCTCTCCACTCACCCGCACACTCGTCCACCCAACCCACCCTTATCCATAAGGGTTGCAACGTTGGAAGCCTGGAAGGTTTCAAAGCCTGGAAGGTTTGGAAGCTTGGAAGGTTTGGAAGCTTGGAAGCAAGGGGTATATGTCTAGCAGGGAATTGTAGACTACAGACTCCCGTATCGCCTTTGGGCAATATGGAAGTCCCCCCTCTCCCTTTCGCCCCACACCACTCATTTCAACCTAACTTCACCTCATCCTTGCGACTTTTTTATTCTTTAATTGATGATAGCGACAAAAACGAGTTATCTATTCAAATGTCTTAAATTTCCCTAGATACCAGAATTTCAAAGTGGGCACTCTTTCAGGAAGTGAAGCTGAAGTGAATTTGAAATACTTCAAGTGACTTCAAGAAATTTTAGAAGATTTTCCTGATACTTGCAAGGGGTTTACGTGATTTCAGGAGATTTGAATAACTAGATATAACTTGGTTGATTTGGAGCCAATGTAAAAATGTTTTACAGTTTACGGTGAATTTCATTTTCATTCGTCTGCAAAAAATCTTTTTCCGTTGAAGTTTCTGTTTCAAGGCTTTTATTATGTACTAGTTAAGAGCACCTTATGGATTCTTGAGTGGATTCTAATGATGGCTTCCAATCTCATAATAAAAATGAAACCCGCATACAGCTGCGTCAATTATTGATAAGATGTACTTACTAGAGTCAAATAACATCTTTTATAAACACTTTTTCTTACTTCAACAGGTGACTGAGAATTTTATTAATGCATTAAAAGAAGCAAATAAGGCCAGAAGTCATCCAGAGTTCATTAACTCGGCCTGAATTGTATTTTTTTCAAATCAGGTCACTCTAAATTCAGAATTACTATATTTTTTAGAAAGCGAACGATTGGGCTCAATTTCCAAGAAGATTGAAATTCCTATGTTCAGATATAAGCCGACATTGTAGGACACTAGCATGGTTAGACTTAGACCCTCGGTTAGAGACCAAGACACGTTCCGCAGTGCAGAAGCACGGTCATTCATCAAGGCCTTCAAGGTGTACCTTCAACTTGCAAAAGTACACCTGAAAATCTATTTTTTATTCAAATACGAAACAAAAGGTACAAAATGAGATTAAATTAAATTATTGATGTAATTAAATTTAAAAGACCTTAAATTTAAGAACTTAAAGGACCATCGAGAAACAAATGAACTTACAATTCTGATTGGTAATGTAACTGGGAGAAAATAAGATAATTGATTAATTAATGAATTATTCAATTAATTAAGAAAGAGTTTGAAGAAAGTCTGGGGTTGTAGGGTTTAGGGAAATTGCGATAGGTAACTGTACTTGTTCTATACTATAGTATACATGGATATTGGAAAATACATATAGAAGGAAACCCCCGTGCCACGACTCTACAGTCTACAGTCTGCAGTCTACATTCTACCTATATCTACACATAGTACCGTACCGCGGCCGCCGGTCGGTTTAATTTAACACAGCAGCTGTAATCCCATCCATTACGCCGGCGGTAATATACGATCGCTCGAGATTCATACTCCGTTTTTTCACTAATTAACAGACGGGACAAATCGCTCCAGCAATCCCCCCGCGTCCCTCACGAACCCCTTCGCTTCTTCACGCTTCACGCGAAAAACACACCCCCAATATGCCACGCATTCATATCACTGTAAACGATTTTTTAATCTCTTTTATGTATTTTCCCATTTCCAGTTTCAGTGCTTTTTAATTTCGGTGCTCCGATTTCGAAATAATATACTTGGCTGTTGAGTGTTCCCGAAAATTTTTATTTTTCGATAATAATGATATAAACAAAATTTGTTTATCATATTTCAAGGAATGTAAGAGATTTCAAGTGATTTTAATGACTTCAAGAGATTTCAAGAGATTTTAGGGGACTTTGAGAGATTTTTGAAGATTTTTGAATATGTTAAAGTGATTTTAGAATATTTGAAGTAACTTTGTGAGATTTCGGTGATTTCAATAGATTTCAGGGAATTGCAGGAGATTCTGATGATTCTAAATACATCGGAGTGAATTTAAAATATTTTTAATGATTTTGAGATGCTTTCGGATCGAACGAGAAGCCTTAAACAATCCAATGTATCCATATATAATATAATATTTAAATACGACATATAAAATCATCCTAGAATTTATAAGAGAAATACGTGAAGTTTATAAAACTTTAAAGAATTTCACGAAATTTTTAGTAATTCTAAGTAATTTATATAATTTCTTATATTATTTTTTTTAATTCCACCAGTGCACCGATTTGGGAATATTTGGCTTTAAAATATTCCCGGCATTTTTATCTTTTCT
>CAJFCP010000717.1:142745-211683 GCA_904066005.1 Synergus itoensis | reverse complement strand
ATAATAATAATAATAATAATAATAATAATAATAATAATAATAATAATAATAACAACAACAAAACTTGATTAGAAAATGTGAACTCACATTTAAACAGAAACTTTCAACCCACAGCAGATTCTCGCTCGCTAATTATCTCATCAAAGAGTCGCTTACCTGAAACAGAAAATAAATAACGATTAGTGAATTGTCTATAAATATAATTAAATCTCTTAACTCTTAATTCTCATTATTTTTTCATATAAATAACACACAAGTCAGGTTCGGCGGATTCTTCATGGCAGCCAACAATAAATCTACGCCCGACCATTGATGTAATTTTTATTTCAGCCAATAAAATTTACATCAAGGTCGTGTTGGGAGAAGTTTCTCGAGATAAAGAAGTAATGAACACTTCATCCATATTCGAAGTCGATGGCGACGAAGACGACAAGGGTCGAACGACAAGCCCAAAGTAGCAAGCAACGAAGCAACGAAGCAACCATCTGGAATACTTCCGCGCCATAATTCACGTCTCGACAAGAGTCGATGGACGATGGTCGATCTTGGGACGACTTACAGATAAAAATAATTTGGAAGAAATAGTAAAGACCGCAGAACATTAATCAACTCATTAACAGCTTCGAGATGCCGCTACACGTACCCGGCGTTCGAGAAATTCTGCGGGAAAGACAGCAACATCATTACACGATGATTTTATTTACGTGCCTTCGATTTTCATATTTTTAAGAAAGCAATATGTAAATGACTTTTAAATATGGAAATAGTTTTGAAATTTCTTAACTTCCCTTTGAAATTCCTTAAAGTCACTTGAAATTTCGTAAAATCCCGGACAACTCCGGACAAATTTCTGCTTATAATCTCTAATGTTCAATTGATATTGATTGATACATCGAGTATAGACATGAGTAAAAAATGTTTCTCAAGAAATAATTGTTTCTACAATTATCTTCAATTCTCTTCCGGCAATCGAGCAAGTCGAATCTACAAGCAAGAATTCTTAAACAAACTTGAATAAATTTCACGCAGTCTTGAGTACAGCGAGAGAAAAACTCGACATACGCAATGTGTATTTTCTTCAGCCCACGTGAAATTTCTACTCAGAATCAGTACATCGAGTTTATAGATGTGGCGAGTAATTGAATCAAGGTTATACGAAAACCAGTTGAGTGGCTAAACTTATCTGGAAATTTGTCAAAGAAGCTAATTCAGCAAATCGATTGGTCAATAGTCTTTCCTTGTGATATTACTATCGATATGGATCGAATTAGTCAGCTTGGTTCACATTAGCGGCTTATCGAGTCAAGTCATTGAACTAAATCGATGCATTACTTGCACTGATAACTGATATATTATTTATATATTCGGATTAGTTATGACCGACATACAACCAAAAAAAGATTCTGAGAGAATTCCCAGAATTCCTTGAATTATAAACTTTGAATTTTATTTTATAAACAAAATACACGAAATTTTCTTCCGCAATTACCAAAACAAACCCCTTAACTCATACTTTTTTTTTTTTGTAAAACATGTATGCGTCGTAGAGGAAGCTTTGATCAAATTTTATGTCACGAATAACAAATGAGAGAATATCTGCCCTCTGCTAAAGTAGGCTCTGGGTACTTTGTAATGTTCGCTGCACCTTAATATACTCGCGAATCATAAGTCTCGCAGTCTGCTCTCAGTTTAAAGGCTCGATGTTAGTGGAAGAAGGGCGCTCGTCGTACCTTCTCGTGTTCGCATCCCGCGTGAAATTAATTAGTTAATTAAGCACCGTGTGATGGTGTCCATCCAATTAAATCCCCTGCCATGTCTCGCGAGTGCGCAAACGCGACATCCAAGCGGCTCGCGTTTATACCGAGAAATACCAATTCCCCTTGCTTCCCCTCACCATACTGTCACCCTCCCCCACCCATTTCCTCCCACTCCCCTACCATATCAACAAACAACAAAGCCGCATTGACTTTACCGACCTTCGGTCTGGCGGTTTTCTCTGTCTGCATTTACGTAAGCCACGTGTCACATGTCGCTCAACCCCCCGAGCAGAAATTTTCTCATTGAGCCCTATTTCTCTTTCTCATCCCAGAAAATACCTAAAATTGATTTTTATTTTCTAGAAATCGTCATAAATCTCTTACAATTCCTTGAATTGGATCACCCTAAAATTTTTGAAACTTTTAAAACTGAAATCGCATTAAACCCTTTAAAATTTCTTAGAATTTCTTCAAAATCTCATCAAGTATTTTGAAATAATCTTAAAATATTTCGAAATTCCTTCAAATCCAATTTGCAGCGGTTTATTTCTTTTTCATGCAATTCTTTAATTTCTACTGCATCTAAAAATTAGTTTCTTAATCTATTTATTTATACTCCCCAGGAAAAAAGAAACGATTGAACGACAGCTTTAGTGAATCGGATTTTTTAAGAATGCGGATTCAACAGTCGTCTTTCTGAATCGGAATGATGTATTTCAATCGGTCTCCAAAATTTAAATGGTTTTATCAGAAAATTCCGATTGAACAGAAACTTTTTCATTCTTTTTAGGCATTTTTCAATCGGATCGAAATTTTTAAGATAATTTTGCCATATTTCACACCAAATTTTTAATTTTTTAAACCGTTGACTAATTAAATAAAGCTATGTACTGGAAAATCGGAATTCAACATAGATTCCGATTTCAAGAATATAAAAGATAAATAAGTAGAGTTTGTAATTATAAAGTAAATAAATCTTTAAATAAACTCTTTGCTAAATTTTTAATCGGAAATTTCCTATTAATATAGGAATGCGGATTCACGAAAGCCTCAGACCGATTCAAATTTTCTAATCGGTTTTTTGTTCCTGGGTCGTTAAATTAATCTATGGACACATTAACTATATGTCCAAACGAAGAGCTTGAACTGTTTAAGGCTTCTCGTAATATCACAACTCCAAACAACAAGAAATCCTTCAACTCTGAAAAGAAAAGGCAAATCTTAATTACTCATTAAGAGCTAAAAACACAAAACATCCGAAAATTTTTTGTCGACTGGCACGTGACCAAACCATCTAGTTGATCCCTAATTTATCAGCAATGAAGAGAGCACAATTAATCGGATTAAAAGGCTTTACTCGAGGACTGATCACTCTGATAAAGTGGCATGCATGAGCCTCAGATGCAGAAGTGCGGGACATCCGTTATCGGGTAGACGCAGAGCGAATAAAAATTTGCATTCCATAAAATGTACGATCGGTCCAGAGCGGAAGAAGAAGTTGCATGCTCAGCAGGTTGCTATAGGGTCCACGAGGAGGAGGAACCATCCACGGAACCACGGAACGAACAACTAAGGACGTAGTCGTAACGCGTGAGGAGGTGCGGAGAACGGTAAAAGGGAGGCTGACTGGACCCGAGGCGCAGGCGGAGGATCGAATCAAAAAAAGAAGGCTCAGAAAGTCGTGATGTAGGGAAACAAATCAACTCGTCCGTTGGCTCGCTCGAGTTTTTAGTGGCGAGGCTCCAAATATTTGCTTTGGTCGGCGGAGTCTGATTCAGCTCAAGACGGATATAGTGTATATATGTATATATATATAGTAAATATAGAAAGGAGAAACCAGCAACCGACAACCTGAGAAGATAAAGAAAGAGAGAAATAAAGAGAGAAATAAAGAGATATTATAGATAGAGAGTGAGGGAGATGAAAATATCGGCCTTAGATTCTCGTATACAAGGGCCAAGAACCCACACCATCCTGACTAAAGTCAACTATAGGTTGGGTATCGTTGCTTCTTCTTGGAGTGGCAGTTCTCGTGGACCTCTTCCGCTCCATCCTCTAGAACCTCGCGAGAAGAGAAGTCGCTGCCAAGAATTCTCTGAAAGATCCTTCATCATGCGCATTATTATACGGATGCCGCGATATCGCCCCTATATCGTTTGTGTCGCACTGCCTCCAAGCACACATTGTAGAACGACACAGACGGACAGAGAAATTTATGTTCCCGGTCAGAGGAAATTTCATGAAATCGAGTGTCCTCAGGGAGTTATCTCTAAAGAGATCAAAATTTCAGACTTTTTCAGTCCAAAGCCGCGGTGCCATGTATTCGAGGAGTTTCAAGTTATTTGGAAATACATTTCAGTGACTTCAAAAGATTTCAGGAGATTTCTCAATATCTTAGTGACTTCAGGGAGACTTCAATGACTTTAAGAGATTTCACGAAATTTCAGTGACTTCAGAATACTTGTAGTGAAGAGTCGATAAATAAAATAACCCAGATTCCCTTATATACTTCTAGCAAACTACATATAGCTATAGAAAATGCGCGTTTTACGTCCTCGCTATGTCGTCTTTGTAATTTTTCCACATATTTCTTTAGAGTAATAGAAACGATGTTTACCTAGACTGCCAATCTACCAACCCACCCATCTTTCCAACTCCCGTTAATGTAACATATATATACCAGACGTACATCTTATACATCTTCTATATATAAGTATACAGATTATACACTGCGTAGAAGTCGCACGTTACATAGAAACCTACCAACGTACCTAGAATCGCGACCGAGCAAGCGGCTCAATTATCAAAACATGTATGCAAAACTATGGTAATGTATTTGCACGATGCGATGCGTCTCAGCCGCGTCTCGCCATTGCTAGACCACAACGAGAATTTCCACGACCGCAACAGAGTTACCAGTGGGTATCGAAGCATTTTCATGGAACCGCGGCGAAAGATTTAATTTCGCGTTTTTCTCGGATTAAAGCAGGAGATTAATCACTCCTTTCGGAATAATTTCCGTTTTCGTGAATTTGCAAGCGAATATTCCTCGCAGAAATCTCTTATGCAACTTGGATATAGAATCAGCTCTTTTTGCTATGACAAATTACTGCTTGATATTTTTCAACAGATATATCTCTTGATGTATTTATTATATGTTCACTCCTGTTAAAATATTTCAATGTCTTCAAAACATATAAGGAGATTTCCTTGATCTGATTTCAGTACATTTTAATGACTTTAAAAGACTTTAGGGTACATATTTGAAGAGATTTCTAATCATATTAAAAAGTGACTTTACAATAGATTAATTAAGCTTGAATTGCATTATTTTAAATAACTATTCTTTCGCGAAAAGGGGTTCACCCGTCACGCCTAATGCACGTTTATTTCACAAAGTAAAGAGGTGTTCGAGAAGAAGAATGACGAGTGAAGAGAGCGAAAAGTCACTATGCAAAACGAGGACAATAAGGAGGCTTGGCATCTGCAAGATGTTTCGCTCTCTTCGTTTCTTTCTTCCTCATATGTGACCCTTTATGTGTGAAGAAAACACACACGAAACTTCTGTGGCACATACAAGGCGCCCGTAATAAAATCAATTCTGAAGGGATTCGCGAGGTGACCCGCGTGTTGGATTCAGCCATTTCGTTTGGTACGAAATATGTGCGAAACGACCTCGGAATAAAGCTTTGTCAATAGAGATTTGCCTGGTTAAAGGCGTCCTTCGAATAATACATGTGCTGGGTCTAACGGCACCTGACAGCATTGTCCGTGTCTTCTGCCACCAAGCTGGTAATTTCGAATATATACTTGCACCAAGTACAGTTGGTTATTTATCGATGCCTGGCACCTTGACAGGCGCACAGGCGCTTCAGGCACGAGCTGTTCGAATACCAGACGTTTGTCTGTAAACGCATCAGCTGACGAATGTGCACTACCGAAAAGACGGAAATAGTTCAGGTAATTAATAGCGGCCAGTGCCCCGCAGAAGAACTTTTTCAGGGTGGCCACAAGGTTCATTTTTTCAATTTCCCTGACTTTTCCCTGACTTTCAGACAAATTTCCTTGACAGGAAAGTATTAAAAATGCTCAAAAATTTTCAATGATACTATTAAAATTTTTTTAAAATATCGTATGTCACTTTGAATTTTTTTGAAATTTAAAATCACCTTCACAACACTTAAAATTCGTGACAATCTCTCAACACGACAACATTGGAAATCACTTAAAATTAAAATTTCTTGAAATTCCTGGAAACATATTAAAATTTCACGAAATCACTTCAAAGTTAATATTTCATGAAATCCCTTCCACTTTCACTGATCTTTTTAAAATTCCTCAAAAAACTTCAAAATCTTTCACAATTCTTAAAAATCTCTTCAAACCTGTAATCCTTCAAAATTCCATAAAATATTTTCGCTCTTGACATATTTTAAAATTCAATAAAATGCATCAAAATTTCTTAAAGTTATTGGAAACTTATTGAAATCCCTTAAAATTCGCTGAAAACTTTTGAGATTCCCAGAAACATATTTAAATATCTTAAAATTCCACTAAAATATTTAAAATTCCATGAAATCCTTTACAATTATTTTGCAAAATCTTTTACAAATCATAAAAATCTCTTGAAATTCTTTAAAATTCTCTCAAGTGCATTAAAAAATCTCTAAAGAAAAACTCTTGAAATAAAAAATCTCACAAAATCTTTTAAAAATCAAAAATGACTTGAAATTTTTTTTTAATTCTATGAGAACTATTAAAATTCCTTAAAATAATTTTTAAAATCTCAAAATTCCTTAAAATTTTTGCAAGCTTCTTAAAATCCTTTAGAATTTCACAAAAAACTTCAAAATCCCTTAAAACACGTAAAAATCTTTTAAAGTTTTTGAAAACTTTACAAAATTCTCTAAAATTCCACAAAATCTTTAAAAACCCATAAAAATCTCATAAATTCTTTTCAAATTCTATGAGGAACATTAAAATCCCTTTAAATTCCTTAAATTCACTTTAAAATAATCAAAATTTCTTAAAATTCTTACAAGCCTTTTAAAATCCTTTTAAATTCCACGAGAATATTTATAATCCCTTAAAACCTCTTAAAATTCTTACAAGTTTCTTAAAATCCTTTACAATTCCATGAAAAACTTTAAAATCCCTTAAAATACGTAAACATCTTTAAAAATTTTCGAAAACTTTTCAAAATTCCTTAAAATTCGACAAAAGCTTTAAAAAAACATAAAAATCTCGTGAAATCCTTTACAATTCCATGAGGAACATTAAAATCCCTTAAAATCACTTTGAAAAATCAAAATTTCTTAAGAAAATTTAAAATTCCTTAAAATTCTTTGAATTCTCTAAACTTCCTTAAAAATCTCTTAAAATTTCATGAAGTCTTTTAAAATTCAACTAAATCTTTTAAATATTGTACAAATCTCTTCTAATCACTTCAAATTCCTAGAAACCTCTTAAAATCCTTTAAAATTATTGAAAATGTCTTGAAATAATTGGAAACCTACACTGAAAGAAATTTTGTACAGCAGCGACACTTATAGGTACGTCTGATGCGCAAAACTGTAGTGCTGCAGTGCGCCCTCTGTTTATTACGATTGTTCTCCCAGTTAGGGAACGCTGCTGTCCCTATTTGGTGTAACTGTTGTCTTAGATTGTTGAAGCAGCAACGGACCTCACGCGTCACGCGTGCCCAAATACTAGAGAGCAACGTTGTACTAAGTTTAAGAGACCGACGCGTTGCCAAAATTGGCGTCGCTGTCGCTTTCACACCTCGGTCGCGTTGCCGTACTACCATAAGTGTCGCTGCTGTACAAAATTTCTTTCCGTGTAGAGAATCTCAAAGAATATCTATAAATTATTTATAATCCTTCGAAATCTTTGAATAGTTTCTAAAATTTGTTAAATAAACTATAATAGTTATACAAAGATAACATAGTTAGCATAAATGTCAATTTCTATTTTCCCTGACAACTACTCACATTTCCCTGACATTTCCCTGACTTCCCTGACATGTGGCCACCCTGTTTTTAGAAGAATTAAATACAGGTGGGATTGACTTTTTATGGTAATTTGGACGATTTCACCGATTGTTTTAAATGAAAATTATTTAATTATATTACAATTTATATTTATATTTACATAAGTTATATAAAAGAAGATTTATTTATCTCTATTCTCTGTAAAGAGAAGAGAATATTTTTGAAGTTTCAATAAACTAGAATGAGCGATTATTTTTTATTTCGTTATATTTAATAGTAGAAATATCACAATTCCTTTTGAGCGTTCCCGCCGAATAAATAGAGATAAACTTGTTCGATTAATGTGACGTCATAAATCTGACGTGATTCATAAATGCCCTAATGTCTCTACCTGAAGCTTCATTCGGTAGTAGAAACTCCATGAAATAACTTATACTTATAACGCTATGGATTCCGCAACACTAGAAGTGCACTCTGTTATAAATAGAAAAGGGAGAAAATTGTTAGTTATAAACCATTACAAATATCGTCAAGTGCGTTTTACTTATGGAGGTAATGTGCTGTGGAGATGCACAAGAAAATATTGTCCAGCGAGAGTTTATACCCAGAACATTGAGGACAACATTGTGACCTTCGCAAAATTGTACCACAAGCACGATCGTGTTTTTAGAAATAATAGAGGTTTGAAAAGGAAATACATGGATGACTGTAGCGAATCTTCTCGAAAGACAGAAGATTCATTTGAAATAATTGAAGGTAATTTAATATTTATATTTACTGAAATATTTTGCATTTGATGTCAATAAGAATTTAGGGTATCGTAGTATTTTTTATAAACGGGATTAAATTGACTGTGAGATGCTTATTCGTGATGGGAAATAAGTTTAGATTTTAAAGTTTAATGGATAAAGTCTCGTACTCGGTCTCAAAACCACAGATATAGAGGCTTATCACAAATTCATATAACAGCGTATTTATTTACTTTTGAAATTTGTATTTATAGAGACGAAAAGTGTCAAATGAAAGTTAAACTCGTATTAAGAATAAATTCTTTTGATATAAAAATCTGTAGATTATTATTAATATAAAATATTATTAACAGGATCTACAGATGAGGAAATAAAGTCGGATTTTAACGGATGTCAGAACATAAAGGAGGAGAAAGAAATACTTGATGAAATTGAAGCCGTTACGATCACATCAACTAAATCTGCTCCAAAGAATTTGGTATGAACAATAATCTGTTTACTTATGCAGGCTTTTAATTGAAGATTCTAACGATAAAATTATATTTTTCAGAACGAAATTAAATTTCCTTATATGGAATCGAATGAGTATAAGGTAATAATAAATCTTGTTATTTTTAACACTAATCCATCACATTCAATTAGCTATAACAATTATTAAAGTAAATTTAAATTAAAGTTAGTTATTACTTCGCTTGGGGTTACAGGTTGAAATTGCACCAGGTGTCTGGATTTTTGAGCAAATATTAGAGTTTGTGAGAAACAATCTGAAGATGAATCCAGCTGAAATGACAAAAAATCTACTGTGGTATCTAATAGGTCCCAACAATTTGAAAGATATGAGTCTTAGGGAATGTGAAGCGACTGAAACTGTTCGATTTCCTGAAGAAATCTATGTCGTTGTTCAGTGTAAGTTTTTTGCTCAGCAGTTTTAAATACCGATTGGAAAATAATAATAAAAAAGGAGGTTGAAAAATTGGGTGAAAATTGGACTAGAAAAATTATTTCGCTTAAACAAATGAGAAAATTCTTGAACCTACAGGTATACATTTTTCTGTTTCAGTATTTGTAGCAGAAAATTGCAGTGAAGACTCGCAGCTGTCGATAAAGGACTTTATTCAATATATAAAGGATACATTCGAAGACGCCGCTAAGAGTTTCACACATATCATAAAGTCCAAAGAAAATTCGGAAAGTCAACAAAAACGCCGAAGATTGAATACTGGTGAACGCTAGTTTCAATTTCAGCAAAATTTTAATGTTTCTTTTAAAAAAAAGTTGACGACCACTACGAATTTAAATAGCATATTTTTCAAAAATGAAGTTTTGGTTTAAGATCGCATAGGAAAATATGTGTACTAAGTATCTTCTAGATTCTAGAACATACAACTTAGATATCCGTTCTTCTAAATGTGAAATAAGAGTTTCAAACTTTAATATAGACAACGTTCACTGGATTAAAGTAAAATCCAGAGGATTGAAATTATTTTAATCGATTTGTGTTTCTGTGAAATATTTTGCTCCGAGAGTAATCTAGTCGTTATTGAAAGCCAATTAATTATTCGTTTAGAGTAGCTTTTGGCCAGCATAAAGTTAATTAAGTCATTTTCATGACTGCGCTGAATTTAGAGGCTTCTGTAGTATTTTAATCTTGAAATTGTGCAAACCCGCGACCATTAATAATTGTGAAATTTTAATAAATTTACGTTTCTGTTAAATATTTTCCTCGGAGAGTAATTTAATTGTTATTGGAGAGAAAATTAATTTGAAAAATTTCGACTAAAAATTTTAAGAGTAAATATGTAGTAATGTATGTTCATGATGGATTGAATTCAATGACTATTTTTCAATTTTATAATGTATTTATTTGATCTTAGACAGAATTGTATGTGTGAAATCCAGTGCGAGAAGTGTATAAAAATCGATTTATGTATAATAATTCATATAACATAGAACCGTTATTAATCAGGTGAATTTTCAATAACAGATTGCATGAAAATTTGTAGTAATGTTTATAGTACGACTTATTCATTTTTATAATCAATAAATATCTATTGAGATCCTTTAAAATCTTTTGTAATCTCTTAAAACTTAAAATACCTCGAAATGCCTTGAAATTTTTTATTTATCTTAATTTCAAATTCTTGTGAAAGCTTTTTAAACCTTTTTGAATCGTTTGAAAAACGTTTAAATCTCTCAAAATCCCTTTAAATCATTTGAAATATTGAAATCTCTAAAAATTTCCTAAAATCTTAATATCTAATCTTAAAACACTCAAAATACGAATAATAAACCCTGCATTAAGAGTAGCTCACAACTTCTCTTGCAAAAAAAGTCTTTGAAAAAAGTACCGAAATCAGCAATCAGCTTTTTATCTGAAATTCCTTGAATTCTAATGGACGGGTCGTTTTGGAGATTGTTCCTTTCGCACACAATGTGTAATGCCAAATTTAGGAGCGGCGCTTGTGTCGCTTTTGTAGACTTTCCTCGCAAGAAATTTGGGACTTAGCTTCGCGATGGTCCATTCGAATCGCATTGGTCATTTCATACTGAAATACCACGAGGTTGGATATGTGCGCCGCCGATGCACAATGCACATGCAACGTCGCGCAATTCGAATGTGTTCGTTGGAGCCGCAAGAAGGCAAGAAGGCAAGTAGCTACACGAACTCGAGAGCGATCAATCAATGTTGCCCGTCCGACGGTAAAACAATACGATGTTGCCTCCATAATTGACGGGAATCCATCATCCTTGTTTCGCGACCTCAGCAAGGGATCTATGCTCGTCTAAGACTCGGATTCAAAAGACGCGCCGTGTTGCGAAATACAATCACTCGATGTCAATTCCCAAGATCATTGCGTCACGAGTACTCTCATAGAAAAATATATTGTTATTTAGTTATTTAATTAATTAATTAATTTTTTTTTAATTACATAGGTTACAATTAAATAGATTCTATCTCTTTTCTAAAAAGATGATTGAGTCGAAGTCGAAATATCGTAATGTCTATTCCGCACTCCTGATTCGTCGTGTAAGTATCGATAGTGATTTTAGACAATCGATACTTGCCGATCGTAAATTCCGCGCGTTTATTTGAATAATTTAGTTTCGTTAATCATCATTTTATCACGAGTCTAAACCCGAAATACATCGTAAATCTTGGTTTTAAACAAGAAAAGTTTTATGATAATATTAAAAATAAACAATTCAATAATTTATTACGAATAATTAATAAATTAATTTACTAATTAATTAACCGGTTTTTCAAATAATACTGTGCGCGTGCGATTGTTTTATTTTTCTTCTTGCAATTTCATTGAATCATTCCCAATCCAATCAGATTAGAAACCATAATTTATGCGAGATTTTCGAGACATTTTTAGAGGGGAAACACTTTATTAGAGAAGAATTTCAAGAGATTTCTAGGAATTTTAAGGGAATTTGACGATTTTTAAGTGATTTTTACGAAATTCAAGAAATTTTTTAGGATTTTAAAAAGATTTCGTCGAATTTTATAGAATTTTAAGATATTTCGTGCAATTATAAAGGAATTCATGCAATTTTAAAAGACTTTTAAGAATTCTAAGGGATTTTAAGAGGTTTCTAAGAATTTTAAAATATTTAAACGAATTTAAACGATTTCTAAGGTTTTCGTGAAATTTTAAGGGATTTCAAAAGGTTTGTAAGAGTTTTATGGGGTTTTAAGGAATTTTATGAAATTTATAATAATTTTAAATGATTTCAAGAGATTTTTCTGATATGTAAAAGATTTTGTGAGAATGTTGAAGGATTTCATGGAATTTGATAAGATTTCTAATAGTTTTAAGGGATTTTTAATGTTACCGTAAAATTTCAAGAATTCTCTGGGAATTTTAAGAGATTACAAAGTTTTTAATGGAATTTTATGGAGATATTTTAAAAGATTTTTACAATTTTTAAAAGATTTAGTAGTATTTAAAAGGATTTCAAAGGCTGTAAATTTTTTAAGGGCTTTCAAGAAAGTCGATTTTTAAAAGATATTGTGATGGGATTTTTATGGATTTGATGGTTTTTTATGAGATTTCTAATAATTTTAGAAGATTTTCTAGAATTTGTTAAGGATTTCATGGAATTTGAAGAGATTTCTAATACTTTTAGTGGATTTTAAAGGATATAAAAGGGATTTTAATTGTTATCGTAGAATTTAAAAGAATTTCAAGAAGTTTCTGGAAAGTTTAAGAGATTTTCACGAATTTTAACATAAATTTTAAGAGATTAATGATTTTGAAGGTTTTTGTGAATTTTTAACTATTTTCAAGAGATTATTCTAATTTTTAAAAGAATTTGTAAAATTTTTAAGGATTTCATGGAATTTGATGAAATTTCTAATGCTTTTAAGAGATTTTAAATGTAAAAAAACTTCAAGCGTTGCTAGGAATTTTTAGAGATTTTCACGAATGATCGAACGAGAAGTCTCCAGCAATTCCATCATCCAAATGGACAAATCTTATAATTTAAACAATTAATGAATAGATCTCCATCATTTCTCGTTTTTTAATCTACATTAAGAAAGTAATTGGAGTCAACAATTAAAACTTGCCATAATTGCTCAAAAATATATCAACTTAAATACATTTTCTTTTCTCTTCGACTCTATAAAATTCACTCGCTGCATACTCAAAATCGATTTTCGATCTAATCTTCCCTTGATTTGGCAGCCAAATGGTACCCAAACCACGACACTAGTTTCACTTTTGATACCAATATCCTCAAAAGTAGGTTTGAACCACGGGAGATTTTATTTCCGATTACATTTTACCCTCCCGAGGGTGCGAGTAGGAGATTCGACAGGGGAGCACTTTCACCTGATTTCGCTATCATCGGCTTCTCCGAGTCTGGAAACCCATAAAAACCAACTTGTGGAGCAAGGCTTTCGAGTCTTTCGATCCAAGCGAGGGGTTTCCTGATGGGTTGGTTGAAGGTGAAAGGATGGGAGGGATCATGTGATAACTTTGGAGGTGGCGAAGGAGGAGGTACGAAAACCGAGGGGCAAGATAGGCAAACCCCAAATCCTTCAGCTTAACTAATACCTCTATGAAATATGAGCTTGGCCCGCTAATTCCATATAAATATTCCGAATACAGATTATGATAATCTCCTTAGATGCTAATTGGACAGGCGAGAGATGCTCGGAGCCTATGGTATCTATACAATATTCTACATTCATAATATATAAATATATATAGGTGTATATACTGGCACAAATTTACTCGGCGTTGCCCGGAATTTTAAGAAAATTTCAAAATATTTCATAGAACTTTAAAGAATTTCAGGAGATTTTAACTGATTAGAGAATTAGATTTTAAAAAAAATGAAAACGTAAAACTGAAAAAAATGAAAGTCCTGCAAAATTTGGTTTCGAAAGTCTCAAGGGTGTGGAAGCCTATTCGGAATACACATGCACATTATTCATAATTTTATATATGTAGACATATACGACATATATATTAGAATATTCATTAGGATTATACAATATGCGAGAATGAGAAAATAAATCACCAGTGTTTGTCCTCTTAATTTAGATTTCCAATTTTAAGAACATTTTCTTGTTCAACTGCCCACTTGAGAACTTGGCTTGACCAAATTTTTTGTGAGAAGGTTTTTGATTTGTGAAAGGCAGAATGATGAATATTCTCGACGACGTGTCTTAATTTATGTATCTTTAGTGCTGCCGAGCTACTTTTCTAAAACGCAACCGCTTATTTAATTGAGGTCCTTGATTAACTCATTATTAAACGAAAAGTGTTTTCGATTTTGTGAGAACCAAAATTTTACAAAAAATTCGATTAATATCTAAATGTGATTTTCAATTTTAATTTCCTAATTTTCATAAATACTTTATCTGAAATGTTTCAATTCTCACCATACTGATGAACATTTTTATCACAGCCATTATGAAAGCTTACCTGAAACAGAAAGAAAAAATATATATTCAATATTATAAAATAACTAGCAGAAATTTATTCAATATGCATATTTTGAACATTTTCAAAAGATTTTAAGTAATTTTTTAGGATTCTAAGTGTTTTAGTATTTTTTTAAAGAAGATAAGAAGATTGAACATCCAAAACATGCCTAAATATATTTTCCGATACGTAAAACCAATTAATCATCTAATCAATCATCTCTAAACTAAACAAATGCCTAAAAACCTCTCAAACTTTTAAATTACCATGAAAACACTTCCCATAGGAAACAATTTAGCATCCCAACAAAATAATTACCAATACAATAGATAGGAGGAAACGTAGTGTGAATACTGAATATGCACTAGGTGGAAGGTATCCAAGCCTAAATTCATGCTCAAGTAAAAGCATGGCAGCGTGAATTACTGTCTAAGACTCTCGTAGGCACGAGTCAGGGACCTAAGTGGCAAGTAGGTAAGTAACTTGGAAGTTGGAGAGCTGACTCTCCTTTGCGCAGAACTGACACAAACATGGACCTCCTGTTCGTATTACGACATTCTGTGTTAGTCACGAGTATGTACATTCGAAATATGCGTATGTGCCTCTCTACCCTCCACACACGTGTAAACTGTCCATGTACATACAGTCCTACACATTCATATATAATAATATTATATATATATATATATATATATATATATATATATTTTATATACATCCACGTGTTAAGTGCGTACCTATACGTAGTATGCACAAACTCGAGTGTACCTTGATGGTGAACTCTAGTATATGAGCTGAAGGAACTCTACTCTAGCTTAATGCAGAGTAATGTTGATTTATACCCACGATGGTCCCGTTGTCCTGTTTCACCCTCAACCTCTCATCCTCCAACCCTCGATGTACAAGTACATATATCTTTAAACTTGAACGAACTTGTGTTTTGTCTGCGGACGTCGAAACTTCAGCCATCGGGGAAACACGAATCGCTTAATTGTTATTTTTCATAGTCGTCCATGTTCAGTTAATCAAGACCTCTAGGATCAAATCAACATCCAACATCTGTTGGAAACTTCCGTATATGTTCTAAGATCGATCTTCAAGACAATATGTTCCATTGGATATGAACTGTGTCATTTTCACTCAGAAAAAAACTTGGTTTAAATCAAAACTTTTATTTTAATAATTCAAAGTGAAAATGTCTTTATATTAAAGAAAAATTTATTTAAACTAATTTTATTTCATTCAAAAAGAATTTGTTTGAATTAAAGAAATGTTTCCTTGGTCGTATATCAATACTACAATATTTAATATTCAATATTTCTTTGATTCAAAGAAAGTTTCTTTAATTCAAGAACAATTTTTACTGGGTGCAATTTATTTTATAGATTAAAAAAAAGTATATAAAATTTTTATACTCATAAATTGGCGCCCAACGTGGATAATAACAACTTCGATTATTTTATAAGTACTGCCGACCCCCATCCGAGTATAACCGAGCCAAGCGTCGCTTAACTCTGGCGATCGGATGAGAAGCCTCAAACAATTCCATACGTCCAACTGGACACATCTCATAGTTTAAACCGTAATGAATAATATATATCTTCATCATTTCTCTAAAATCGCTTGCATCTCCAGTATCAAATCAACATCCACATTAAACAATTGTAATTTTATTGTAATTAATTGTAATGTTTTAAGAACGATGATTAAAAAAAATATTCCGTTAGATATAAACTGCACATGATATAAATGCACTAATTCCATCAGTACTTTCCATACAGATTTTACAAATTAAAGCCAACAGTAACATCTTTGGTTAAAATTTCTGTCATCAATATCTTAAACACATATTCATTTTAAAGTTGTTTTTCACCATGATTAATTCATTTATTCATTGATCACTAAATCTCTTTTATAAAACCCAGCTTTCTGAACATCTTCTTATTTACTGAACATCTTTTCTAAACTTATATCGAAAATCAGTGACTCTTCATCCTAAGGATATATATTATAGGATGCAGATCTAAAAGTGGGAGCGCAGACACAACAACAGCGATTTATGATTCAGAAGATGCTGCAGACGTGCAAGTACTCGTTTTCCACATCCATCTCTTTCGCATCATCGCACTCCTCCCTTCTTGGACCCGCTCTTTCGGGTTTGCAGACATTTACTTAGAATAACGCCTATCCATACTCCCAATCTGTCAAGGGCCTCCCACTGGCCATGCAAGTCAGGCGTTGTTATGTAAATATGGAAAAGGTTGCTGATTCATGCATGAGGATGGCATGAATCTCGTTGTCTTGTCCGCCGAGCCGTGAAACTGATGCATTCGTATCGCCGACGATCCCCTGCAGTGGTGATCGCGTATATTCACGTACTTACAGTCGTGAGCTCTTACATCGTCTTATATGCATCACACACTGTTCACCATACACCATCCAACATACACCATCCACCATACACCATTCACCATAGACCATACAAAATCCAACACACACCATTCACCATACAACATACAAAATCCGACCAAAATAAACTAATAAACGCTGCTGCAATAAAGCATTTTATACCCACGCATTTGCACTATGTCTATAATGTCTTTTCGCGTATGCCTTCGAGCATGCAATTGCATATCACTATCTTCGCATGTGTCGCAGATATGTATGTATGAACTCGTACCTTTGCAATTGGTAGCCGTGACGGACATCGGACTACATTCTGCACGATACGCGGTGCGAATTTCTCATTTCAATTATAGAATCGTCACCTTTATCGTGCATCATTCATTCGTTCATGCGTTCGAACCGAGGTTCGAACATCTATGGAAAACCATGGACACCTCACCCAAGATCCTATTTTCATTTTTAGTGAGTCAAGCGTTATTTTCTTAAGCGTTCACTCTCACTCTCAAGGTTTTTCATAGAGAGAAATCAGATCTGAGGAGCATTTATCTCAAGCTTTGATATGCATATTAATTCGCTTACTACGATGAATCATGCTTTTTGCAAGATGATTGTGCTGCAATAGATGCCAGAGGGAATATAACAGGATTAAGAATATAATGCCATGTGAACGTTCAAAATTGCGAAATTTCATGCCAAATGTCTATCAAAGTTGAGAAGTTATAATGGAGGCACGGTTTTATTAATGTGTAATTTCAAAACAAGGTTTTACTCTCTTAATGGGAATTAGTAAGAATTTGAGTAATTCAATTAATAGCCAATTAATTAATTATAGTCAATGTTTGACTATACAGAATTAGCAGTTTCTTAATTTTTTACTAAATACAAGAACGAACGTGCGCTCCGGGCGCGCATTTACTTGCAAATCCTTAAAAATTCACGAAAACCTTCAAAATCATTAATCTCTTGAAATTTCATCAAATTCCATGAAATCCTTAAAAATATGACAAATTATTTTAGAAATTAGAATACATAATTACTTGAAAATACTTAAAAATTCATAAAAACATTCAAAATCATTAATCTCTTAAAATCTATGTTAAAATTCTTTCAAATTCTATGATAATAATTAAAATCTCTTTTATATCCCTTAAAATCCATTAAAAGTATTAGAAATATCTTCAAATTCCATGAAATCCCTTAAAATTCCACAAAAATTTTCAAACACATAAATCTTCTCAAATCCACGTTAAAATTCATGAAAATCTCTAAAAAAATCCTAGAATTTTTAGATTAGAAATCTCGTCAAATTTCTTGAAATAGTTAACGATTCTACAAAATCTTTTAAAAATTAAAAAAATCTCTTGAAATCTTTTAAAATTATTAGAAATCTCATAAAAATCCATAAAATCTAAAAAATTCCACAATATCTTTTAAAAATCAACTTTCTTGAAAGCCCTTAAAAAATGTACAGCCTTTGAAATCCTTTTAAATTCTACTAAATCTTTGAAAAATTGTAAAAATCTATTGAAATCTCTCCATAAATTTCATGACAAACTTTAAAATCTCTTAGAATTCCCAGAAAATTCTTTAAATTTTACAGTAACATTGAAAACCCCTTTATATCTGTAAAGTCCCTTAAAACTATTGGAAATTTGATCAAATTCCATGAAATCTTTTAAAATTATCATAAAATCTTTTAAATATCAGAAAAATCTCTTGAAATCACTTTACATTATTATAAATCTCATAAAATTTCTTAAAACCCCATAAAACTCTTACAAACCTTTTGAAATCCCTTAAAATTTCACGAAAACCATAGAAATAGTTTAAATTCGTTTAAATAGTTTAAAATTCTTAGAAACCTCTTAAAATCCCTTAGAATTATTAAAAGTCTTTTAAAATTGCATGAATTCCTTTAGACTTTCACGAAATATCTTAAAATTCTATAAAATTCGACGAAATTTAAAATTCCTCAAAATCAAAACATTTAGAAACTCTTAAAATCCCTCAGAATTCTTAAAAGTCTCTTAAAATTGCATGAATTCCTTTAGAATTTCACGAAATATCTTAAAATTCCATAAAATTCTATAAAACTCCTCTCAAAAATCTCGAATAGATTATAGTTTCAAATCTGATTGGATTCGGAATGACTTTCAATGAAATTGTAAGAAGAAAAATAAAACAATTGCGCTATCGCGCCTCTTGGTTTGCTATTATTTATAAAAAAAATTTTTCTTATATTTTATAAATTAAATAATTACAACATGTGTTTTGCTTTATAAAAAATAATAGTTGTTAGATTGTTTCCAAAATTAACTACGTTTACAGTTGTATTGATGTTTAATTGTGGTTTTGTTTTCTAAAAAAATGCCGTATTTATAGTTGCGTACAGTATTATTTGAAAAACTGGTTAATTAATTATTAAATTAATTTATTAAATAGTCATAATATTAGTTAATTTTTTATTTTTAATATTACCATAAAACTGCTTTTTTAAAACCAAGATTTTCGATGTATTTCGAGTTTAGACTCGAGATAAAATGATGATTAACGAAACCAAATTCAAATAAACGATCGGCAAGTATCGATTGTCGAAAGTCCCTACCGATACTAACACGACAAATCAGGAGTGCGGAATAGGCGTCACGATATTTTGACTTCGACTCAATCATCTTTTTAGAATAGATTACTTACTAATTAAATTTTTAGATACAAATGCAGCTCGACTCTTTACGTAACACTGAAACATTTTGCTGAAAAAATCAGTAGAAAATTCAGCTCGAAATCCAGGATATAGAAGTCATGCAAGAAACATACTGCATACGGGAATTGAAAAACTTTGTATGCACTTTCTTGGTGTGTCGTCGCATAGTAAATATTATACCCACTCAGGAGCATCAAGATGAGCGACTGCATTGCGTCTAGATATACAACGCATGTATGTCGGTACTACATCGAGCAAGGGAAGCAGTACCTCATGCAATATGCTAACATCAGGCAGGCGTGGCCATGAGTTACGTCTTCATACGTATTTGAGAATGCACGCCTTTGCGAGCATTCACCGCTCTCTCGTGTCACGCACAAATATCGAAAGACCCGCGACTCTTCTCGCCAAAACGTGAGATACGATCCCGTAAATTTACGCAGCTTTGCAACGGTCCGAAAGACGTCAAGCGTAAAGATTGAGTCTGACATCTCCGAGTAAGTGCAAAGAGCTCACGCAAAGTACTCGCATTTCTGTGATTCGCACCCGGCGTACAATTTTCGAGATTTACTGAGATAACTGAAACATGTTTCCTTCATGCTCATTCCCTTTTTCATGTACTTATTGCAAATCAAAGATGAATTAAAACATTTTTGTGATGTGATTATCGTTTCATTCTTTTGGTTAACTTGAGATGTCGATGAAAATAAACGAAATCATCTATTTATGGACTGGTAGAAACGTTTCTCCCGAGAAAAGAGAGCTCCTTATAAGATATGGAATTTCTACACGTGTGATGTGATTTCTATACGTGGTATTTTATATATATATGTATATAATACATTATATAGGTATATGTATGTTGAAGTAGCAAGTGCTATACATTGATTCTGCTTTTCTTCTAATATGGTTCTTGCTCAGATCAAGAAAGCTGAATTGAGTCAAGTGGATGATAGCAGACAGATTAAAAATTCGCTTAGAAACGTGCCAAATACCAAGTCGGTTTTCTCAATCCTATTCTAGTCATTCTCTTACAGAAATTGTCGTAATTAGCCCTATTTAAAATAGGGTTCTGACGAGGCCCTGGTCGGTCTTTCTATTTTCGATAAAAATATTTTAATATTATTGGGCATTTATGGGGCAATGATAAAGTAGCATTAATACCAATTTATTGATACTAAAACAGAGCACTGTAGAGTTTTTCATGTTGAAACCAAACATCGGGTGAAAATAGGGAAATCCCTATTTTCACACTTGATTCTTTTTATGCTGTCACATAGTTCAGTATCCAAGATATTAAGCTTGAATATCCATTTTTCTCCGTGAAGACTTTTGTTTTTAGAAAAACTCAATCATCTTTTTAGAATAGGATTAAATGTTTTAATAATCATATATTGTAAATAATGAATCCGCAAAATATTTTTTAGAGCATTGACCAGTTTTTCCTAAGTGGGGTATTTACTAAGGCCTTTTTTGGGTAAACTGACAAGGCCCTGACCAGTTTTCCTTAAGTAGGGCAATATTCTCCCAAATCGTTACAAGCCTTACGTTTGCCTTGCCGGTTGACCTGATTAGGGCCACATCAGAGGTAGGGTAAACTTACCAGGACCCTGTCAGTACCCCATCAAAATTTCTGCACAGATTACAGTATATAGTTTACCTATAGTTATTAAAGAAGGTGAAACGGTGACAAGAAATTGAAACCAACAGAACGGAACGGAAGTATTAGAAAATTTGACTAAAGGGGAAAAAGCTGACTTCTCCTATTAGAGAAATCATAGACTTCCTTAAACTTTAAAGAATTCGCGGAATTTTGAGCACAGCAGTCCCGAGACTTCATTCACTTATTGAAAGTGGGAACAAGCTTTTTTCAGTCGGTTTTCTCATGTCTCTCGGAGAGGACATTGGCGCGTTCAGAAACCTCAGCCTTCGCCGATCGAGGAGCGCCGTGAACGTTCCCTGAGGCCGCGCGCCTCCGTATTCCGTGGTGGGCAAGGAAGAAGGGAAGGCGTGACAAGACTGCAAAGTAAAAGGAACCAGCATAGAGTCACCCGCGCAAAGGGTGACATGCTGCCAAGCCGGTTACGGGCTCGACTCGGCCGACCGCCGAGGCAGGTGAATATAACCCAACTGCAGCAGAACTCCGCTTCGTTCCGCATCGTGGCCGCACGTCGCTTTACCCTCGACATACACATTGGATGAACGTGTACTGTGCATGTACATTCGCAACAGAGAGAATGAGAGAGAGAGGGATAGAGATAGATAGAAATAGCAAGAGAAATAGAGTGACAGAAAGATAGTCGCTTCCACTGATAAAGAGAGATAGAAGTCGATAGAGACTCAGAAAAGAAAAAAGGAGAGCAAGAGGACGTGTGGAGAAAAAGAGAGATCGGCAAAGCGGAAAAGAGGAATCAATAGAAAGGGAAAGAAGTGAGGTGTGAGAGAGAAATCGTAATGCATGAGGCAACGTTGAAATTCACCCTGCGGCAGGCCAGAGGCGCAATTAGTTCACCAAGCGACACGGGGAGATGGGCGCATCTTCATCCAGCAGCCTGCAACCGCTTGTGTGTAGTAATATACGTGAAGGAGAGAAGATGTTCACGTGCTGGAGAGAAGGTGACGCTGCGAGTCGTATACCCGCGCAAATTAACCACACCATGAATCATTGGCGCAACTTTATGCCTCCGGTGCCCTGTAATCCCCGTATAACGCACTCCACAAGGGGTACATCCTGTGGGTTATGGGATTTTAATCGCGACCCACTCGTGCAGTCGCCGGGGGAATCGGATTTGGCATCAAACATTTCATATTTTTATAATCCCTGTCATAGAGTGATGCTACCACGGGATCATAAAATCAGTGCCAATTTATTGATATTAGAAGTGAAATAGGTGAACACAATTAAAATGGGTGAAAAATAAGAAATAAATAAATAAATGTCGACCTGTGATGACTGCAAGTCAAAACACAAGAAATGCATTGATGAACTTTACCATCTTGGTCTTAGAATGCATGTAACTAACGGTATGCATAGGTCGCGCACAATTTTCCCCTTGACATCTGTCTCTCGTCTTCGACTCTAAAGTCTGTCGTCGGATTGCGGTGAATGTGCGACACGACATCTACGTGAACATTCCCGACCCTTGACACGAGAACTGCGTTTACGAGGTAGGTGGTACAGTACAACCCCTCTAAGAGCGACCCCGTTAAGAGCGAAAATGGCCTTGATGAGCTCGGACGCTTCCCCCACTACAAACCCTACTCACGGTGACTCACGCTGCCTCGAGAATTGAGCGCAAACCCCGAAAAGAGCGAGCAGCCGAGCGCAGCTTAATTTCAGTTTTTTCTCATTGAAAATGGTTTTTTATTACAATTATTTTTCTTATATTTGCATACAATAATTCATATATATATTTTAAAGGTTGTTGATACTTCTAACTCCTATATAGTACAAGGCAGCTTTATTTTTATAAAACTTTTAAGAAAACAAAATTGTAATTTCATTTTAAATTAAAATACATATAATATGTACACTTTTTAATATGTACGTACGCTATAAACAGTCGTATTTCATATATATTGTATTTTTGTCCACATGTTGAAATATTCTCAGTTTTATTTTTGAATATATTGTGTGCAAAAAAGTTTATAAATTTTAAATAATTTTAGAGTAATTTCCGATACTCTGTGAGTAATGAACTTTTAAAATATATTGTATGTATTTATTATGTATTTATACGTATTTAATCAAAAAGACGCTACGTTTTCATCACCGCGGGCCGCTCGCTCTATTTGGGGTTTCGTACTCAAACACACATTTCGCACACACGCGCAATTTCCGAGCTCGACGCCCAGTAGTGGGGGCCCCCTATTTCTCGGAATTATTACCCCTAACCGCCCATGAGCTCGCTCTTAGAGAGGTTGTACTGTATCTGGAAATGTCATCCGCGAAACGTGGTAGTTAGTCCGACGCACTTGGTCGTTTTGAAATATTTAAACTCGGTCGAGGATTCGCAGTTTTTCAACCATACATGCATACTGATTGCGAGAATTGACTAAGCACGTTCGAGATGGAGTTGAACGTTCAGAAAGGCTCCTCTATATGCAAACTTAGCTCAGGCACGCGTCACGCACTTTTAATCGTTGCTCCCTACGTGACTCCGCAAGCCTCGCTTCGCTGAAACATCGTTTCTCAGATTTTACAGTTTCTCGATTACGGGAGGATCGAAGCAACTACGTGTATGTTCGCTTGTGTTTTATCCTCGGTTTTATCCTTTTTCGATAAATACGACGCTTTCTGGTTAAGAAGTCGCTTTTTTTTTAGTTTGCAAAGATATGGAATTATCCTACAATTCCAATGTCAATACTTTTTCGTATGTTTTATCAGTTTATCAGCTCAACTTTATCAGTTGAAGAAAGAAGGTGAAAAATTGACAAATTACCAAAGTAGGTAAAATAGGTAAACAAATTCAAAATGAATGATAAATATCAGAATAGGTGACGACCTGTGATTCTATTTTAAAAAGATGATTGAGTCGAAGTCGAAATATCGTAACGCCTATTCCGCACTTCTGATTCGTCATGTAAGTATCGATAGTAATTTTAGACAATCGATACTTGGCGATCGTAAATTCCGCGCAATTATTTGAATTTGGTTTCAATCATCATTTTATCACGAGTTTAAAATCGAAATATATCGAAAATATTTGTTTTAAAAAAGAAGTTTTATGATAATATTAAAAATAAACAATTAACTAATTTATTACGAATAATTGATAAATTAATTTAACAATTAAGTAACCGGTTTTTCAAATAATACTATACATAACTATAAATTTATACGGTATTTTTTTAGAAAGCAAAATCACAATTAAACATCAATACAACTGTAAACGTAGTTAATTTTGAAAATAATCTAACAACTATTATTGTTTATAAAGCAAGACACATGCTGTAATTAATTAATTTATAAAATATAAGGAAAAATTTTTTATAAATACAAGCAAACCAAGAGGCGCGATACGCGCGCGATTTTTTTATTTTTCTTCTTACAATTTCATTGAAAGTCATTCCGAATCCAATCAGATTTGAAACTATAATCTATTCGAGATTTTCGAGACATTTTTAGAGAGGAAACATTTTTTCAGAGAGAAATTTCAAGAGATTTCTAGGAATTTTAAGGAAATTTGACGATTTTTAAGTGATCTTTACGAAATTCAAGAAATTTTTAGGATTTCAAAAAAATAATTCGTAGAATTTTATGGAATTTTAAGAGACTTTTAAAAATTCTTAAGGGATTTTAAGAAATTCTAAATGTTTTGAAATTTTGAAGGAATTTTAAGAGGTTTCTAAAATTTTTTAAATATTTCAACGAATTTAAGCGATTTCTAAGGTTTTCGTGAAATTTTAAGGAATTTCAAAAGGTTTGTAAGAGTTTTGTGGGGTTTTAAGGAATTTTATGAGATTTCTAATAATTTTAAGTGATTTCAAGAGATTTTTCTGATATTTTAAAGATTTTGTGAGCATTTTAAAGGGTTTCATGGAATTTGATAAAATATTTCTAATAATTTTAACAGGTTTTAAAGATATAAAAGAATTTTAAATGTTACCGTAAAATTTCAAGAATTTTCTGGGAATTTTAAGAGATTTTAATGTTTGTCATGGAATTTTATGGAGAGATTTCAAAAGATTTTTACAATTTTTAAAATATTTAGTAGAATTTAAAAGGATTTCAAAGGCTGTACATTTTTAAGGGCTTTCAAGAAAGTCGATTTTTAAAAGATATTGTGAAATTTTTAGAAATTTGATGGGTTTTTATGAGATTTCTAATAATTTTAAAAGATTTCAAGAGATTTTTTTAATTTTTAAAAGATTTTGTAGGATTGTTAAGGATTTCATGGAATTTTACGAGATTTCTAATTTAAACATTTTAGGAATTTTGAGAGATTTTCATGAATTTTAACGTGGATTTCAGAAGATTTATGAGTTAATTTTTGAGGAATTTTAAGGGATTTAATGGAATTTGAAGACATTTTTAATACTTTTGACGGATTTTAAAGGATATAAAAGGGATTTTAATTGTTATCATAGAATTTTAAAGAATTTCAAGAAGTTTCTGAAAATGTTAAGAGATTTTCACGAATTTTAAGCGATTTCAAAGGTTTTCAGAGGTTTCTTGGAACTTTTATAAATTTTGAAGAATTTTAACATAGATTTTAAGAGATTAATGATTTTGAAGGTTTTTCTGAATTTTTAAGTATTTTCAAGCAATTATTCTAATTTTTAAAAGAATTTGTAAAATTTTTAAGGATTTCATGGAATTTCATGAAATTTCTAATGATTTTAAGAGATTTTAAATGTTAAGAAACTTCAAGAGGTTGCTAGGAATTTTTAGAGATTATCTCAAATTTTAACCATGGATTTCAAGAGATTAATGATTTTGAAGGTTTTCGTGAGTTTTTAAGGATTTTCAAGAGGTTTCTAGAAATTTTTAGAGATTTTCACGAATTTTAATATGGATTTCAAGAAATTAATAATTTTGAAGGTTTTTGTGAATTTTTAAGGATTGTTAAATAAATATACGCGCGGAGCGCGCGTTCGTTTTTGTGACTGATATAAGCACCAAAATATAATATTAGCTTGAATTAAAATTATCTAGAGACTAGATTCATGAAAGATCTGATCCCCAATTGTTATTAAGTGTCAAGAACGGTATTTTAATGGTGGTCTAGCTGCAAAATGCGCTCTCGAAACAAAGCACGCGACGAACTGATGTGGGTTAGCGGTGCAGTTGAGGTTGAGAGCGTCGTATCTCAGGCTCGTCGAGCGTAAATATCATCCACATCGCGAAACACGAATCGTGTAATTGAATGAAATTGCTAATAGCCAGTTTGCAAAGTCAATTCAATGGCTCCACTCTACACGTTTGCTTAGACCACCTGCTCTTTGCAACGCCTCGCCGTTTATAGGAATACAAATGTATATGCATATGCGTGAAATGCTCGCGTTCTCTAAGTAACGGTTATTACCTAACGCATCGGCAATTATTTTGCATGGTATGCAAAACTGACATCCATCAAACAATTTCTTTTGTAGTCTTACAATCAGAAGATTCACGCTCGGATTCACGTCATCTATGTATAATTTCCATGTCTTCAACTTCCCCTAAAAACGTTTTCATATCTAAGAGTCATTTACATGTAATTTTCTAAAAATATAACACTAATTTCCCTTGATGCCTTGCTATTTCTTTTGCCAAAAGAAATGTCAGACCCTGATGACCTTTTTCTGAGCAGCCCCTCAAAGAGATACGACACCTACTAAGAAAAGTATTTTTGGACCCTCTGGATCGTTGGACTTGGCATGAAAAAAGAAAAATGGCAAGCGGAAATCTCGTCGGGGCCGATTAGGATGATGTTGAGAGAGAGGGAAGATAAGAAGAGAAGAGAGAGTAGGAAGAACGAGGTTCTCACGCGAGGCGAAGGAGACACGAAGAGGGAAGATGGCTGCCAAAGTCGCGAACCGGTTGGCCTGTCTACTCTCTAAGCTCGCAGCGCCCAACCCGTATTCGTATTCTCCATAGCCAAACAGGGCCGAATTTATCCAGCATGGGTCTCGCCATGGTGTACAAGTTACGCCCGTCCCGCGGGAATTCTCAATCCCAGAAATACCGGCAACAGTAGCACCCACTTTTTAAACAAAACATCGTGAGAGAAAAGTCAATGCTGCTCCCAAAGAAGAAAAAAAAGTACAGAGAATTTCAATATTCTGCAGAAAGTATTTTCGTAAAGAACTAAAGAATTCTGGGTCTAATTTAACGTCTTAATTACAATTTTAGGCAAGTGGAAATTGATTTGAATACATTGATTCGAATGTAGAGAGTATAGAAGAAACATACGTTAATATCAATAGTTAATATCAGAGTTTGCAATCTGCAAATTGAAGAGAATTTCCGGCGGCATAAATCACGAAGTGAAACGATTTCAATGAAACAATAACAAGGTTTAATCATGTAATCAAGAAAATTAGATTTGAAGACGTCGACATCAATTGCGAATTACAATTAGGAAAAAGGCAGGAAAAAGAGTCTGCTTTAAAAGTTGATGACTCTGATACTGATTCTGTAATTTTGTAATACCAAGGACATACATAAGACATTAAATAATTTGAAGCCGTTCTTTCAATACTGCCTCCTGGAAATCCATTTCAAGCACAAAAGGAGTCAAATTTGCTTGGAGTCTTGTTAAGCATACCACCGGATTTGCAGACTCGAAACAGCAGAAAATTTATACTGTGACCCAGAATACCAAAGCGCTATTGCTTTATTTCCTCCAAAGAGGGAGCTTGAGAGTCGAGAAGTAAAAAAGTAACAAAGCAATAGGGTTTGGCGAATATTCGCTTTTGTTAAGGTAGAGCTCTAATCGTCGTAAGCCTGCGTACTTACGGCGATGCAGAGGTTCCATTGTGCTGCTGCGACAAACCTCGAGCCTTCGCTTTCCGACGGCCTGTGCTGGCCTTTTAGTGTCCGCTCGAAACACACGCACGCACCCACAAAAGTTTCTATATATATCTATAAATAATAATAATAATAATAGATCTTTACTAAAATGGCAACAAAAAATAAAATTTACAAGTAATAACGAAGGTGACAAGGCAGTATAATGACCCCCTCCCCTTTTCTGAGCACACCCGCAACACTGAAAGTCGTAGCTTGCCAATTTAGAAGTAAAAAGAAGACGCGATTTGGATTTCGCGAGGATCGCGAATTAGTAGCAGTTTTTTGCTACGGCGATTAATGGCTATGGTTTTCCATTGGGATCCGTGCATGCCGATCGCTAAAATGGTAAAGCCGAGCTGAGCGAGCGGCCATAATGCACTGCAGCAACGTCGGCACAGAAAGGAATAGGTCAGCACGAGGCCTTACCACTGACCACTCCCCTTCCTGATACCCCTCGCTCATCCAGCGTTCACGCTCACTTTACACCTAGGGTACATACATATATGTATATGTATACTTATACCTATCTACTATTACTATATTGACTAGAGAAGAAGGAAAAAGAGTTTTACTGATTCAATCAGTAATTTAAAATTTCACTGAAAGATCAGTGGTTTTCGCCTTGTCAATGGTTAAAAATTAGTGAAAATGTTTACAGATATAATTACACTAGCAAATATTTACGCACTAAACTTGAATCAGTGAAATTCCACTGATTTCCAGTCAAATTCCACTGATTTTCAGTGACTCTTTTCTCATGATTTTACACGCAGAAAAATGAATCTGTTGGACATTTCTGCTATTTTAACAGATAAAATCTGTTAATCTTACAACTCTACCTGTAAATTTTACAGAAATGCTTCTGTTAGAGTCGTCTGCTAACATAGCAGAAAGAATCTGTTATATTTACAGATGAAAATCTGTTGATTTGGAGCGATGAAAATTTGTAATTTTAACAAAAGTAATCTGTAAATTTTACAGATTTAATCTGTTGAATTTAATATTTGTGTATGACTGAGTGCATTGTGGAAAAATGTGGGAGACACCATCTCATGAGTTAGAATAATGATTAAGGTCGTGGATTATCGTCCCATAGGTCGTGCGTTCGATTCTCCCCAGCATTTACAGATTTTATCTTTTGAATTTACAGATTTTTCTGTGATTCAACAGATTTTATTTGTAAATTCAAAAGATTTGACTACCAACAATTTTCTGTAGAATCTACAGAAATAATCTGCTGTCCCTATTCCAGCAGATTAAATCTCTAAATTCTACAGATTTTTCTGTAGATTCAACAGATTTTTTTTCTACGTCTGAAGAAGGAAAAAGAGTTTTTCACTGATTCAATCAGTAGTTTAAAATTTCACTGAAAGTTCAGTGGTTTTCGCCTTTTCAATGGTTAAAAATTAGTGAAAATATTGGCAGAAATAATTACACTAGCAAATATTTAGAATTATATAAAATTCAATAATATTATGTACTTGACTTTTATAAGGAAAATTTGTCGCACTTAAAAGATGCAACTTTTATAAATTTGATATTTAGGTATATGTAAGCCGAGGTACAGAGCTCACAGCATCAAAATTAAAATCATGAAGTCAACTGCGCTACTCTTTATTTTACTCATCATCCAAATATTTTTGATCGATTTTTCATTCGCTCAAATTATAATAATTCAAGATGATACAACTACAACATCAGCAACATCAGTGAATACAACTCGAGCTACAACTGGTAAGTTTACTGTGAATCATTTTTTAGATTCAAACTAAAAAATTATGCGTTTTAAAATTGTTTCATATCAATCTCAGAATTTCACTTATTATTCACCTCGTAAAGTGGAAAACATAATAAGTGGAAAACATAATAAGTTAATTTGAAATTAAGACATTTACTTTCATAATTTTTTCAGAGAAACCCTCAGAGACACCTATCTCGCCTTCTATAGTTTCTGCCATTATCAATGCACTCCATAAGACTGCAGAAAGCATAATTGAAGGTGTTGTTGGTAAATAAATTTCTTCAATTAAATTACATTAGATAATAACTCAAAAACGATCTTAAAAAATTCCAAATATGAAATTGAATTATTGAATTGAATAATTATTGAAATGCAACAACAATAACAGAAATTATTCATCATCTTTAGTATTGTATAAAAAAACCTTATTATGTAGAAATATAACCAAGTATAATATGCTATCACAATATTTTTGATGAAATATCCCAGAATCATGAACTCCTTCATATTCCCCATTCCCTTTGAAAAAGACAAACCCCACCTGAAATTCCTGACTACACCCATGGTATTGAATCAGATAAGTTCTCCAAGTTGATCGATGTCTCTATGCGAAAGCAAGAAAGGCGAATAAAGTTAGCATAAGGAGAAGAAGCAGAATAAGCAGAATAAGATGAATAACAACCAAAACCGAGAATGCTGATTTATTTAATTTGCCTTTTATCAGGTAGCTTATCCGCGACGTATGAGATCGTGAAGCATTTTGAAACTACACGACCTTGGAGGTCACTTTTTTTTATCTATAAAGTGTTACATGGACAGCGTCGCTTACGATAATCTCAGACGTCGATCTTGGACTCAGCGAGTAGCAAACCGTCTTTTCCACCATGCTTCAAGGCCTTTTCAAACAGATTCTCTCGCGATTGTACCTCCAACATAGAGGAAGTTGCATTTCGTTTGCTTTTTCCACGTTGTGATTTTTGCAAAACGTATCCATTCATGTTTTTATCGCAACTCATATTTTTATCGCAAGTCATACTTCACTTTTCGCTAATACATATTTCATGAAAGGTTTATTTCTAAATTGTATGAAGCAATTGGGTTACTGTGTTCTGCAAAATAATTGCGGAAAACCTACTAATTAATTATATGATTATGATGATTATTACATATTAGTTTATAAAAAGCTAGATATGATTCTACTCCCTAAATTTGAAACAGTAAAAATACCACTGATTGAAACAGTGCATTTTGTGATAACTGGTAAGACAGTAAATTTTACTGATTACTTAAAAAGTACTAAAGTGAAAAGTTTTTGGAAAAATAACTGTTAATTCAGTAATTCGTACTGGAAAAACAGTAAAAATATGTTGCGCAAGGAGAATTTTAAATTCGCGCATCGTGCCAACTGTAATGCTGCGTGAGTTACTGGCGTCCTAACCATTGCATATTAATTTTTGTTTTACTAGTTTTAAAATAAAAAAGATAGGTCATCCTCATTGAATTTGTAATTGTTTTTACAAGTAGTACACCGTATTATACAATTTCATGTCAGATTTTAAGGTCATGCTAGGATATATTATTTTACATATTTATAATATGTTTAATGTTTTAATACGAAACTATGTAATAGTTATACTCATTTTTCTACTTTTTAATGTATAAGAAATAAAATATGTTTATTTTTTGTATCAAATAATTCTTTAAAGTTCCTTTTTTCTGGACATTATTACCTCTAAAATTTTTTAGAGCTAGTGAGTGGGGGGGATTTGTAAATGTTCACTGGAATTTCAGTGGCAAATTACTGATTGCCAGTAAAGACTTACTGGATACTTCAGAACAAATCTACTGGAACTAACAGTAAAAAAAGTACTGGTTTATCCAGTTGAATTTATCTTACTGATAAAACAGTAATACTTACTGGCGCATACAGTTACTTTTTACTGAAGCCTAGAGACTGTCGGAAACAGTGAAATTTTACTGTGAATCAGTGAGTTTTTACTGTTTCAAACTTAGGGAGTAGATGGATTTCGTCATGATGAAGATGTTTTTAGGACTCTAAACCGAGCTCTGAACTTAAAGGACAAAAATTTAAAATATGTAGATAACATATGTTTTAGTGGAACGCCTATGGATTCTATTTGTACAACTTTTTATGCTTCGTAGTTTGTGGAGATCTGCGACAACTTTCTACGGGAAATTCTAACGTTAGCTGAATGTGAAGTGACTATAACTATATATTTCTGCTCTGAGAAAGAACGCTCGCGAATGCACTATATGAAAGAATGCAAGAAGAGCGATGTAAAATTCTTTCCACGACACTCGCAGACATAAGAAGGAGACGAAGTTTCTCCTACAGAAATAAACATTTTCAGAGTAAACTTTTATAATTAATGCAGCTGATAACACACAATGAGGAATTTTATCCACTAAAATTACCAATAAAAGATAATAAAAAAAAACGGTTTCAAATTTTACAAAAGAATTCAATTTTAAATGTTTCAAGATCGGAATTTATATTGAAAATAATAATGACCCCAGTAGAAATTTTGCTGTGGCCCCGATCGGGGATGAAACACACGGCTCGATCAGGCCCAGACCTGGCCCGATCGGGCCGGGCGTTTCATCACCGATCTGGGCCAGGTTTAGAAATTTGTACACGGGGACACCTTTTTAATCCCCTTTAAAATCCCTAAAATATCAAAATCTCTTAAAATTCCATTATTTTATGTTTGCATCATTTTAATTCCTCATTAATTCAATTGTTTAAATTTTAAACCACCATCTATTTCATTATACATGGCATATATTATTATACTAGCTGCTGCTATGCTTTTTCTAGTTTCTAATAGCTTCTGCGACAAAATGACCGAACTGCTTAACCCACATTCTCGATTAGGGCGATCGTGGCTCAATACCGGTAATTATTGCTCGGTGCGTATTCGAGTGCGCGTTTGAGGGGCTTCGATAAAGAGGAAACGAGTTGACTGGGCTTGCACGCGAACGATAAAGCCGTTAACGATAACGAACTCGAAATGGGCGCTTCGAGGTAAAGAATACAAGAGCGGATATCGACGTCTCTCTTACGTATGAGTGCCGTTCTCCAGGTTCGGATTTACGTACACCTACGAGTGTGTGCACTCGCCACTGGCTCATGGCACCGCTGGACCACCTTAATTAAGCGTTTAAGCGATGAAACTGGTTCTGATCTTCGCTCCAGTCCTCGTTGTTCTTTCCTCCTCCTACCCCTCATACACCTTCGAACCTTCCTCGAGGACAAGGAGAGAGTGTACTCTGGTACAGGAGTTTTCGTGTTCCGAGGGATGGAAACGATACATCGATCTATCGATATTTGATAACGTCCTTTTTTCTATAATAGAGTTCAATAAACTGACCCTTAGCAAAACATACTTATCATTATTTTCAAAACGCCCTTTAACGGGATTGATTAATTGAATTTTGAATTTAGACCAGATTTCAAGATTTCAAGAAATTTCAATGGAATCCAAAAGATTTCAAAGATTTTTTAAAAAATAGGGTACCAAAAGTTTGCCAGGAATTGTAGGGATTTTTACTCGAATTCTAAGATTTCGAAAAATTTTTTTACAAATTTTAAAGGTTGTCAATTGTATACAAGTATTACTTGCAATTAGACACAAGATATAATTATTATTATCCTTCCTCACTTATGGATTAAACAACCAACGGAATTCCCATAAAGGACGACACCTTCAGTACATATTTATGTATATATGTGTAGTTGTATAAATGTACGAATGTATGTGTGAATAAGTCATACATATAGATATAAGAAACGTTCCGCGTTCTTGAGTTCAGGAGTGCATGTTCGACTGCACATCTAGATCAACTTTATCCTTACGCGTAGTTGAACTCATTGGATTTCTGAAACCGATAGAGCACGCTTACTTGTTTCTATATATAGGTATTCTAAGCTTCTAAGGTATATGGAAAGGCAGCGTGTGTAATCAGACAGGGATTCAGAAGATTAATTGCATCCCCAACGAGCATCGATCTTGAGCGCCCTGCTTAAATAATTAAGGACCATGGACCTTTTAACCTTAACGAGCGGTATTAAATATATTTTTGTCCAAAATGTCACCTGAGGACTTAATTTTTCTGTTTTAGAAAAGACCGTCCGCTAGACACACCCTGCATTAAAGTTTCAACGCCATTTTTCGTGATAGTTTCAAAAAAAAATTTAATGGTTTAATTAAATCAGATTAAAAGGATTTAAATTTCAAAAAATTGAATAATCAGATTTTAATAGTAATTAACAGACTTTTTGAATAAAAATGTACTCAAGTGTTGAAAACTGTAACTAAAATAATTGAGTGAATTTAACATCAGGATCAACTCATAACTCCAAATTTTCCTAGATTCTTGGTTTGGTACTAAATATTTCGATGATTCAATTTTGTCTTCATAAATTTTAATTAATTTCGACTCACGAAATTTAAAAAGGATGATTAACATTTATGAATTGTCCGCTTGATGGTTGCGTACTAGATATATGGCTGCGAGTAAGATTTTGTTTCTACGCTAAAAGCCCTTATTTATTTTAATGCTCCTGAAACCGTAAAATAACCAAGCAACAAAAATGTATTTGCATGAAATGACTTCTCCGTACTTAAGAAAACTCATTAACACTTTTTTTATCAGCCGCTAAAGACTAATTTTCAGTGATCGAAGAAGGGGATACAATGCTTGCGAAGGAAACGGAAAAAGTGAAGCTTATCACCTCCGGTGGGCATCAAACTCGAACTACAGGTACTTTATGCAAGAAAACTGCACAATGTGTGTAATTGTTTTAACGAAGATTTATGTTTACCAAGCAATTGTGCAGCTTATTCGTGCCAAAGGAAGCAAAGTGCATGTGTGTTTGCGCTGTACAGTATAGCAACAAGAGCCAAGTGCAGGTGTTTCAGTATTCCTTCCATGTTAATCAGGAGCAACCTACCCTGTCGCTATATCACACATATGTATATATTATACATATATACATCTATACATATATGTATACATATATGTATCTATATACATATATATATACATATATATTATATTTGTACACATATGCAAATACATCTGTACACACCCAACGGTACCAAACGAAGCATTTCATGCACGGAGCGAATTATAAAATTTATTCGAAGATAAACGTTTCTTACATGTGTTGTTTTTATTTTCATTTACATATCCACCTACCGGAGCAATTATAACGAAAGGAGGTGTTTGCACGACTTATCGCTCCCGTCTAAACGGATTATAAGCGCTATTCTCGTAATTAAAGATCGCCCTGATTTTGCCTATGTGCGTAATTCGTTTTTCACAACATTTTTCATTCTCGCGTTATGCTTTATCAAAACAGTAATTTGTAAAGCACCTTCTTCGGAATGCAATTAATTTTCTCGGTTTAGATCCTATTATATGATGTTATTTCACGATTGCGTGATGATTCATAATTTTAAGGTGAGAAAGATCCAAATAATTGATCTCTTTCATAAGAAAATGATAATACATAAAATAAATGAATAAAGTTCAGATTTGATTTAAAAAGTAGATGATTGAGATAGAGTCTTTCCCAGTAAATGTCACTCGAGTTTTATGACGTCGTTTGGCAACACCTTCCAGTGTCGCAGTAATTAACTTCTTTCCAGTTAATTAATTAACACTTAAGACTGGTTGCAGTCGCGAATACTGGAAATCGTGCGGATCTCTTGCACTTTTACTTTTGCCATTAAATGCTCTTTTTATCTTTCACTTTTCACAGCGAAATACTTTCAAATCTAAGATATGATCAATAGAGAACTTAAGTATAATGCAAATTAATTTAATGGGAGTTCTGCACTTATAAAAGGTCGCGGAAGTGTAAAAATTTTATGCAGTGATTATCAATTTTACTCACGTAAATCGCTGGATAAGAATCTGTGCACAAAACTCACCTGTAACAGAAAAAGGATATTCATTAGTATCATTATTTTTTATTGATATCAAGGCCGCCATTTATAAATAACATAGACACTTATTAAACAGATGCATCTAGTAACTTTAACCAGAAATTTTTTGAGTACATGCGCCCCCTAATAAATCTTCTCTGTATGAAAGACATTGTGTATATGGAAGTCTATAAACAAAATTTCGCATGTGGAATCGCACAGGTGGCTCTGAAAAAAGGAGAGGAGGATGGTGTATGGTGGATATACGATTATCTTGATGCATCTTCGAACTCGGCGACACCTTAGGTATACATACGACGTGTTGTACAATCTCTCTGTGCCATCAAGACGGGCCAGCTTAAACTAGGCTCCTCGTAGCCCGGTGTCCGGTATCTCCAGGACCTTCTTCTCGCTCCGGAGTGACATCATCGGCCACCTATGTCCACATCGCACCCCATCCCGCAACCCGAGCACGTACTTTTCGCCAAAAAGAGAATTCAAACAAAAATATTGTCCGTCTGCTCTTGAACTTATAAATCAACTACGCGAAACAACCGAGTCGTTCATTGTTATCCGCCGCGTGTGTTTCGCAGATTTAGCTTTTTCGGCCAAACTGGGGCCAGCCGAAGAACCGGATGTCGAGCCTTCTGCAACCTTCAGAATGGATCGTATGAAATTTAGAGACCATTTTCATTTTTATAAGATTTTACAGATATTCTCGAATATTCTTTGTGAAAAACTTGAGAAGGTTTTTCACGAAAAAAAATAATAGATTTTTATTAAGGTGCAAAACAAAATAAACTTTAGGAGTAATAACGACAGTATTAAGCATTTGATAACAGAATTAACTATGTACAATTAGAATATGAATTATTATTAAGTACTTAAAATCTTCTGAATAATCCCTAAGACAGGATTGTTTGAAAGAACCTCAGGTTGTCTTTATATCTTGAGAACCGTCCCTAATTTATGACCAAAGCCGAGTTTGCGGAAGAATCTGCAATAACGGAAAAGTCGAGCAAATTCTTTAGCTTAGGGACAATCGCTGAGATTTAGAATCACTTTTGGACGAAGGACACGCGACTCGTACCGTTACGTTTTAAAGTACTTTTGTCCTGTAGTTTTTGCGATAGAACGTTTTTTTATGACTTTCGTAATTTACGGTTGTCCCTCTGGTCAGGGCTGCTCCAAATGCAAAGAAAAACTCCGTCAGGTAGAAGGCGAGAGGAACAGGTGACGCAATTAAACTTGACCTTGCTCTGGAAACATTTTGCACCCTCGCACGACCCCCAGAGTGTGCTCTATATTTTCCTTGTTCTTTGTCACGAAAAATTTACCATGACCTCAAGTAGACCGATTTCCGAAAATACTCCGTCACGCGTTTCGCGTGTTTTATTACCGAATTTTGGACAGGTTCACACTATGCTAATTCCAATTCGATTCGCCGAATTTTAAAATATTCGTATGAAGGAGCAGGTCATTTACGTAAGGAGTTTTGATTTATAAAAAATTATCACTTTTAGGTTTTAATTTTTTTATTAATATTGATTTATTAGGGAGTGAAAGCAGCTGATAAGCTTCTGTCATAATTAATCTTCCTCCTCAAAAAGTGTAATTATTCTTCTAAAAGTTAAAAAAAATTTTAAGGTTTCAAGAGACTTCAACGCATTCCAAAAATTTCATATTATAAATCATAACAAATTTCAATACCGAAAGATTTTCAGAAATTGTAAGGAATTTAAAGGAAATTAAAGAAAATTTTAAGACTTTTAAGATATCAAAAGATTTTAAAATGTATTTTAAAGATTTTATGGTTTTTTATTTTATAGACTTACAGGTGATTTCAAAATATTTCTTCTAGAATTTCAAACTGTCCTGGAATTTCTGAAACTTCCCGAAATTTATTACGAATTTCAATGTCTTTCGTAAAATTAATTAATTAATTATTAACTAATAACTTAACGAGCAATTGTACACCAGGTTTTAATAATGAACGACCCGGAACGATTTGATATTGATAAAATTATAATTAGCACTCAGATATTTAAAAATGGATATTTATAATTAGAAGTTAATAATTGTTTGGCGACATTAGAAAAAGTGTAATTGATTTCTTGCTGTGAGTTTCGACGCGGAGGCTTTCTTTACGTGATTCATTCAAGTCTTGAACAAACAAATACGACATGAGTAGAGACGCGGCTCATATGTTGGTTCGTATACAATAAGTTATCTTGTAAGTGAGTTGAGAACCATTTTGAAAATGAATGGCCGCAGGCTAATTCATTGCACTTCTCAACCGATACTCTTGACAGCCAACACCGCTTTACCATCGCTTCATATGCCTCGCAAAATTCCGCGAAGACCCTCTCACGCTTTTTGCGATATAAAAAAAAAATCATCATTGACAAATATGTTGGAAAGAATAAACAAATGCAAATGAAGGTTGAAGCTGAAGAGGCTTTTGATAAATCGAAATTGGACCAAGATTTGAAGGGATAATCTCTCTGAGAATTACAAAATGGAAGATAACTATTTTTAGATTGTGCTTTATGCGAGTCTTCAATCATCGTAATTAACGGATAAAGTGTGTGTTATAATAAGCAAAGTACTGGGATGTATAATTAATTGTGAATTTGTGGGAATGTAAGTTTATTAATTGTTGAGTTTATTAATTACTGAGTTTATTAATTATTGAGTGGATTAATTATAGAGTCTATTTATATATTATCGTTTCTATGAGTATTTTGCTCAGGAAAGATGAGGGAATTTTAATTGAACCATCAATAATTATTTTACAAGTTATAAATATCAATTTTCTCGAAAATCTTTTTTTTATATTCATTGGAGAAATTTTGTTGTGGCCTTACTGGGGCCCATATCAGGGAAATCTGGCCCCGATTGGGTCGAGTTTCATCCCTGATCTGGACCAGGTTTGAAAATTTCTACACGAGATCTAGTTGTAGAGTGTTTTGAATAAAAAAGCATATTTTGTAATTTAAATTAAAAAATTTCGAACTCCAAACTCCTCAATTTGAAATTATTAAATTTTTACAAAACTCAGAAATTATTTATTAACCTTCGCATCTTTTAAGCTTAAAAAAGGCCTATATTTATTAAATTTAAAAAAATTGATTATTCTAAAACTCTTACATTTGAAAATTGTATTAAAAGTAAAATTTTGTTCTTTTTCAGCTTTTTTGCAACTGTAAATACATTATTCAAACTGTTTCAAAAGTTAAAAAAGCGATTAAAAATTTTTTTTTTTAAATAATATAAATATAACAAGAAATGTGAAAAAGATGTTTAGTTTCGATCCGACGGCAAACGAACAGCGATGGCGCATTTAAATACTCGTAACCTTAGTCTCCCAGAATGCCAACACCATAATCGTCCCATGACTACCCTCTACAGTCTACCCAACCCCCGGTTCAGTGTTCCTCCCCCATTTACCCCCGGCCATCGTTCCAACGACAACCCTATGCCTAGGACTCAACGTATACCACAACGGGGTTGAGATCGGCGTAATAAACCTCCTCTAAAGTGAGAAGAATTGCTTTATTGCTCTTAACCAATTGTTGGATCGTGTTAAATCTCTCGTCGTCGCTTCAAATTCGATAGTGTGGTGTTGAAAACAGGGAGCAATTGAGAACATTTCCGTCTACAAACGATAAATCTATGAAACTTAAATCTCGTATTCGTGTCACACTTCAGGGTGTCATTACATGCTCACTTGGCAATCAAAATCAAATTTATTGTGGTTCAAATGAAGTAAAATTCATAATTCAAGATTTTTAATTAATTTCAACATACTTTTCAATATTTCAAGGAAGTTTTAATGATATTAACAAATTTCAAAGGATTTTAAATGAATACTAAAAAATCTGTGTGACATGAGGGGTGGAGGGGTTAAAAATAGCTAAAAATCGCGTGACGTATTATGTACACGACATATCTATAAACTTTGTTCAAATAACTACAAGTTGTCATGTTACATATAAGCTGTATAGGTAATATGCCAAAAAATCGCAGCATAAATGTCAAACTGACATAATAAAAATTAAAAAACTGACACTAATAAAAATTAAAGAGTTACACTGATAAAAAAAATTGCGAGACAAAGTTACGGGACAAGTGATCCTATTTTATTATTATTTATATATTAATTTATATTTTCTAGTCGCATTTCCCTGACAATCTTTTTCCCCTAACATTTCCCTGTCTTCCCTTTCCCTGATAAGTAACCACCATAACTTTCATACAGAATTATTTCCAATATAAATGAATCAACATTTTAAAACTATTTCTAGTTTAAAACTTTTCAGCCATCAGAAGTTCAACCCAAGTGCGAATTGCCGAAGCTGAAAACACGGCCCAGGCTTGGTCCAATTTCGGCAGCCAAAGATCGGCTAACATTTTCGGCCAATATCGGCATTTTAATCGTCCCAGTGTGGGCCAGTTCTGGCTGCCTATATTGGCTATTTAAATTTGCCGATCCATTGCGAGAATCAGCCAAAGTCTGGCCCAATCGCGGCACATTACTGGACCAATTGTCACTTTTTTACTCAGTGTTGGGCCGACAATGGCAGCCAAGCTTTGGCTGCCAAGTGCAGACCGGAGTTATCATTCCGTGGTTGTGCCGTGATGGTGCCGAGCTTCGGCAATATTTTTACCGCCCATGTAGAAATTCCAATCGGGGTTTAGTAGGGCTCTGGCTAGTTTTCCCTATTTCTAGTCGGGCGCTGGTTGGGAAAAATGGAGAGGGCCTGACTAGATCTGTAACGCTGTTTCAGTCAGGTTCTAGCTAGAACTTCTGAGCAGGCCCTAATGAGAGTTAGGTAGGGCCCTGTCTAGACCCTTTCTATTATAATATTTTGGTTATTTACCATCTGTAAAGTACCAAATTCAAATTAATAAAGAATAAAAAATTCTTCAATGTCAAAAGTAAAGTTTGTGTATTTTATACATTATAAAACTATTATAAACATAGTAATAGTACAGTTTTTTTTTTCACTCTTACAATTTTATTTTTAACTATGTTTTTCATTATCTATATCATAAATATTATGATTTTTTTTGTGAGGATTGGAAATATTTCAGTAAAATGGGCCATACTGGCTAAGACCCGAACAGTTCCTTACTAGAACTTCTTTGTTCTTTTATTCGAATCAGGGCCCAACTAAAACCTGGTTAAAATATAAGATTGGGGCCTAACTAGACGTGCATAGATTTTCTATTCACAAAGAATGGAAAATCCTAACAGTGCCTTAAGGGGTCCTGACTAGAATTTACTATTCCAGTTGTTCTAGCAAGGACCTGACTACCGCCCTAATGAACATAGGGACAAATGGGGCGATTTCTACATGAGCGCGACTCTGGGTCACTGCTGGGCCGTATGTGACTTCGCACTAGGAAAATTCCATAAATTTCACAGATGATCCAAACCCCCAGAAGATCTTTTATCAACTCCTCATAGATTGTTAAGTTTCGGGCATCACTTATCTTTCGGCCGGCGGGGACACATTGTGTATGTGAGGGGGTGGTTTGAGGGTGCAAATGGAAGCTTTGAGGCGGTTGGCTCGAAAGGTGTCGCAGAGTTGGAACGGGTTGGCAGGGGGTGTGGAGGGTTTCGACTTTAGGGCAGGCATTGGGTGACGTCGCGACGCCTGGGGCACTACGGGCAAGTTCTCGAAAGTGTCGGCTAAACTGATATGAGAAATGGTCGCTTCGTGCTGCCCGTAGGGGATGAAGGCGCCGGCTACCTATTCGTTATAGTTGAAAGCGTTGCGCGCCTTGTTGTACCGGTGGCCCTGATACGGCGCACTGTAATGTAACCCAGGGGGTGAGTGGGCGTCCCAACCAGGAGAAAAGGGGGATAAAGGGGGTTTCCAGTCACCACAAATCCTTGCTGCAGAGATATCGCATAGGTACTAGGTTTGTCCGATGCGATGGAAGAAGACACACAAGAGAACATAAGAGAACACAAGAGAACCCCAGAGAACCCCAGAAAGTCCCCTTTTCGGGAGTAAAGGAACGCTTATCACCGCCTGCAGCCGCGTCGACCATCGGATCCTTATTTATCGCCTCCGTCAGGCGTTGGCACCCATTTCACTGGGGAAAGTCGCTTTATTTTCAGCAATGTTCCACCCGGAAAGTCGAGTAGAATGCTTCGACATCTCCACAAAATCGGAAATTCGAGAAACCGAAATAGCGAGGATGGAACCGAGTTATCGACTTCCTGAAGACTTCCGGGTTTCTGTTTAGGAAGCGAGTTACCGTGAATAGGGATGAAAAAGAAGGTTCCGAGCTAAAAATTGTCACGTGCACTTCCCGAGGGATTTTCTGGATTTTAGATTTAGGGCCTACGTGCCTTTTAGACGCTTTTTATTGAGTAGAGAAAGGAGGAAGGTCTCTTTGTTGGGGAAAGTAAAAAGTCGGTTCAAAGATGGAGAAAAAATTGTTTAGAGGGAGCAGAATATAGAGTAGAATAGATTCCTAATGCCTAGAATAAATTAGTAGAATAGATGAGTGGATTTAAAGCGATTTAAAAATAAGTCACTGTCTAGTCTAAGTCTCACTAATCCAGCGAAAATAACGAATGTTATGAACATGATAATATGATAAACTATAATAATTCTTATGAAAGCAATACACTTCCTAAACATCTGGAATGTACAATCCGCAGAAGTGTATTCTTCACAAGACGAATTATTGTTATGTTTTTTCTAAGAGCTGTTATCCGCAGAATTGTTTTTTGATTTCTCATATTACTTTAGAAAATAAAGTAGTCGCTCATTCCACGCTAAATTTCAGAATAATACGTGATTCGCATGTTAGATTGCCATAAAAGCGCAAACTTAGTGTTGCGACGGCAACTTTTCTACAGCACCAATGTATCACTTTGCTGTGTCAGCTAAAACGTTTTCTGGAGCAGAAAAATGAGATATTCGATGTCCGTAGTAGATCTTCCTTTACAAAGAAAGGAACTTCATATTTTTTTATTTCACATGCAAGATTTATCTTTCGAAATCAGTAACCATTTTTATACGCTGAGTATGTAGTTATTGATATTTGTTGGGCTCAACATCCTCCCATAAAAGTTCTAAGTTATGTTACAACTGCTCTCTTTCCCTCAAAATGAGACTGAAAAATATTTCTATTGTGAAATAAAAAAGGGTTTTCTAACTCTGTTTGATAAAAAGCGATGTTTAATTGTAACCTAACAATAGACAAAGTTTAGATAAGATATTTTACAGTTTTCTACGCTTCGCAAAACATTAAAACTATTCGTTATCACTTTAGAAATACGCGGCCGGTAAATTACTGTAGAGGAACTATTATTATCCTCGCGATAAGAATTATTCTACAGTGTTAAATATGTTGAATTATGAGCGACTAATTGCGCACGTTCTTCTTGAAGTTCAAAAATTATTGTCTCTGTAAAGACGTTTTTCAATTCAAAGAAGAGTTCAACTCAGATGAGATCTTTATTTAGATCTCTATTTGTATTATATAGCTATAAGCGTCAAATTCTTTTGATAAAAAGTTTATGATAAGAGAAAGTTATAGAACTAGACCTTTGATAACAAGTAGTTTTATCATTTCGACATTATTTTGGCAACTGCTTTCGACTACAAAAATTACTTCAGAGCAGAATCTAGGAAAACATAAATTGCAACTTTTTTTACAACTCTTTAGATTAAAACAACTTAAATTTGAAAAACAACTGTTGCTCTGAAATATCGCAAGCATGGCTTTATTATCTGCGAGTGCTGCATTTTCTAACCTTAAAATTCTGCCGCGTTCGTTTCTATACTCTTAAGATTATTGGCTACACAAAAGCCCAGGAGATTAATTTTTCTAATGAATTGAACCATATCTAATGTATTACAAAATGAAAATTAAATCTCGTGCTGTTCTATTACAGCTAACACCAATTACTGTTGACATAATTGAACAATGTTCCGATTGTTACAACCGATAAGAATAATGATCCATGCTTCAAATACAAATTAGTCTTCAGAATATTGAATAACAACTTTATGCATCAACCTTGCCAAAGTGATTACTTGGTATTATAACCGTAAATGTCTAATTGTTCTCAGACTTAAAATTTTTAATATAAATACGTCATGCAGCGTTCAAATGATGAAATAAATAAGCCGCCTGCAATCGATATTTTTTTCATTTTGCACAATAAGTTAATTAATAAACAGCTCCGGTTATATTCAGTTTTTTATGTGAACGTCGAAGATTTCATTCATCAGTTTATAGACTTGCATCTAAACAGGTAATTAAAATATAATAAGAGTACAAAACCGTATTGGAAAAAAAGTCATAAAAAGTGCTTTTATCCCTTTTTTATTGAACTAATGATATCGTCCTCTAGAACCAAGCATTAATACAGCAACGCACATAGTTTTTATTCAAATGTTGTCATCAAAATGAAATTATTTAAATCAGAACATATAGGATATAGCCTATGACAATGTGAACTCTCATTATTATGCCAAGTTCTCACTCCTTAAATTAATTTGTCTAGCACATTGCACTTTATGCCATATTTATGCTTTTATTCATATTTACGTGTTTATTCATGTTTATGCTGTTTTTACGAGTGAAAAAGCCCCCTATACATGATAATCCCGATTCTTCACCGAAAGATTCTTCTATAGAATCTATAGGCATAAAATATATACTGCAGTAAAATATAAACGCCCTTCTCAAGTTCACAAAACGATGTTGTACACAACAGCTCATAAAAATCATTATCCACCCCAGACTTGATACCTTCTACAATTCCACCTCGAACTGACCTACATCCTCAGCCATCCATTCCCAGCTCCCCATGCGACGGTCTCGATGAAACCAGATACCCGACGGAGCACGTGCAACCCCGAACATTATGGCGGGAGCCATTCGAACACCATCTAAGAACCTCAACTTCACACCCCCAACCCAATCCTCAAAAACTCCCTAAAAGCCATCCTCATCCCTCCTCCATCTAAATTCTTTTATCGCATTTGTCATCAATAGCCTTAATTCTAATCTCTGACTTACCGTTTTGAAGACGGAAGTTCAGCGATAGAAGATGAGGCTCATTTGCCGGAGGACCTGGCTCCGCGCGCCTTCCATTCTCCTCAAAAGTAAAACAATTCAGCCCGGTTCTCGTCTGGAGACCCTAGAAGAGCGGGAACCGTCGCGAGGTACGCGACATTCGTCGCCGGCTCGACAGCCGCAAATATGAGAAGCGCGAGTTTTAATTGATCAATCCAATTTGGCAAATGCGAGAAGCCCCGAAAAGGAGAGTTGCCACGCGGATGACCGGAGCCACGGGGCTTAAAATCCTTATCGCGGAAGTGGCTCGTCGCTCGGTCGGGTGACGCTCTCTCGCGGGCCAAAGCAAACTTGTCGGATGGCAATACGTGAGTTAAATGTTCACCGCGGATGGTTTACGGCCGATAGTCCCCACCTCGTGCCGCCACGCGGCGCTGCCAGCGCTTGCCGTGCTGCTCGCTTGCCCTCGTGCTCACCCCCACCTTGTCCCGCAAACTAGGAGGTGCCCCCTGGCCCCTATGCGTCCCTCGCCCGAAAAGACTAGGGTTTTTGGCCCCCCTGCCCCTGCCCACAACAGACGCTGTCCCGCGTCCAGCAGGGGCGGAGAACTTGTGGAGGAGAGAGATAGTGAAAGAGAGAGAGAGGGAGAAAGAGAGAGGGAGAGAGAGAGAGTTAGAGAAGGAAAGTGAGAGAGTCGCATCGGACAAGAGGGAGATGTACGAGCCTCACACAAGACGGGAGCCTCACACGGATAAAAGGGGATTTATATGCAAGGGCGTTGTTAATGGTACGAAGAGAGGGGTAGAGTTTCCCTCTTCGTTCGATATGGCGCTGTCTCGCTTTTCTAGCTAAGGTACGATAGAGTAATTCGACCGGTTCGGGAATGAATAGAGTAACTCGGGAGAGGGATTGAACAGGTGTAACTTGCGTGAGTCGTTTTAAAGTCGCGTAACTCGTGTATTTGAAGATGGGGAATTATGTATAATTGCCTTCAAAATAATTTTTACGAATTAATGTTCAAAAATATTCGCGAGAATTTATTAATGTCTATTAGAATTCAAATTGATTCACTAGAATTTAAAATAAGTCATTAGAATTCAAAATACGTTACCAAAACCCAAAATAACTCACTAGAATTCATATGAATTTACTAAAATTTAAAATAAGTCTCTAGAAATACCCAATAATAAATAATAATAATAATAATAAGTCTATCCGCTTAAACTTAAACGAGAAAAATTCGCATACGTCATAAAAATTCTAGGAAGAGTCGCTCTTTACTGATACAAAAGAAAATAAGGACCAGCACGTGATCAAAGGAGCAGGAGGGCCAATCACGTCAACTGAATTTGAATCTAGCGGGTAAAGTCCACCCCACTCCTGCATCGAGTTGCGGGTTAGCTGCTGTTATCACAATATCACATGATTCACATGCACGTGCAGAATTGAGCCATTACCTGGTGCTTGGCGTTATAGGTATAATTATATAGCGTCGCGATACACATCGAGTAATGGTGATTTGTTGCGGTTGCTGTGCTCGCGTACACATTCACAAACCCACGTGGTGGCTCTGCCCTTGTACGTTCGAATTGGATCTATAATGTATATATGTGTATAGTTGACGTTCTTGCAAGTGCAGAACCTGATATTGATGGTGGATTATCGATGAATCGAGGAAGCCAGTTGAGGAGAGGAAAGAATCGATGATCATGTTTTGTAAGATGAAATCATGAAATATCGAAGATATTAAGCAATACGGATTGTATTTAGAATAAAACTAACAGATCTTTTGAAATTTTTTCATCTCAAAAAATTTTTTAAAAGTAGTCTTTTCTAAAATAGTATTTTTTATAACACATCTATGAATTCAGCTGTATTTCAACGTTAAAGTTCTACTTTTCCCTCGACTTTTCCCTGAGTTGATAAAGATTTGAGTTCCTCGTTAAGTCGTTACCTCAAAATGCGCAAAAATAGATACATGAAGGAGAGAAAGGAAACCGAAGCAAGGATTCATTGATTCGGCGTCGGAAAATTTACCGGGCAATATATCCTATATTGTCGATAGCACTCGTTGCGTCATGCGCCATAATAACGGTATCTTCTCGAAAACTGTCCAGTGCAAAGCAGCCTGCAAGAGTAGGATTTGGTGTTTGAAATTTTTCAGCAGGAGCTTCGAATAAATATCGAATGAAATATACTAGGGGGCAACTCCATCAGGCGCACGGTAGACCGAGTATTTTCAGTTTCAGGTTTAAATTTGAAACGAGTTTGCGTGGGCTCGATTTAAATCCGCGGCCGGTACGGTGAAATTGACCGTTGGTGAAACACACAATCTCGTTGAACTAGGGGTTCAACCTCTCGCACGAATCCAATTTAAAGCGGCAGAGTAGCAATGCGAAAACTGGAGCGTGTGTCGCGAGAGGGTTGCGGAAAGTCGAAAACTTCCCAGTGCTCAGTAATTTACCATAAGTGAATTGAATTACAAATTCAATTATAAAAACGGTGGATTTTCGGATTGGTGTTGGGAGTTTTGCATTCTGATCGGTTTGATCGATGGTCTGTGGAGAGGAGAAATGTTGACCCGTTTCTGAGAATGTCTGGAGGGTAATAAATGTAATAGATGTTTATGACGCGAGGAATTGGACGACCCGTATAAATGCGACGCCGGACTTGGAAGCAATATTCTTTGGCAGGGAAGGTCACTGCCATATGGTCAAGAAAAAAGGCAAATTTTTCTCGAGGAGATTTTTATGACGCCAAAAAATTTATGGCTGACCCGAAAATGTTCCTGACACGTGCGGATTCGAAATGAGATTCTTATGTGTGTCTGCATTTGTCCTCTTTAAAAGTCGCTTCTTCAAATTTAACTGCAGGGTCGCTGAGATACGACTTTCTTATGACCTGCGTGAGGGCTTTTTATGAATGCGTTTTAATCTGGGGAGGAATTAGAATTAGATGTCTCTGAATTTATCGAATAGAGCGAGACATTTTTAAAAAAATGTTATTACATATTATGAGAAATGCGAGAAAAGTTATTTGATGTCGATTTTTGTAAAAATTAATATATTCAACAGAATTTAATGAAATTTTGTGTGGTTCATTCGAATCTTTCACTACAAATCGAAATTTCGCCCCCTGTTAAAAAATCGTATGAATCAAATAAAAAGACATAATTTTATTAAAAGTATATCACCCTCCTCATTCGATTTATAAAAAAACTAAGAAGCGTAATACCAATGAAGTGAAGAACCCTTATTCTTCAAAGAAACCTATCCACTTTAAATTCTGTTAAACTCTGAGCATTGCATCACGTGTTCAGAGAAAGGTAAGTAAGGTTTGTGGAGTTCCAGGAGGGCATTCACAGTTTGACGGAATGTTATTGCGGTCATAATCGCAGGCGCCAACAGGTGTGCAAGCCTATGGAGTAGGAGCACTGGCCATTGTTGAATGAGCGTACTTACTATTTACTGCCTACTACCAACTACCTACTACCTATATTACCGCCCCCGAACAATAAATGCCCCTCAACCCTATAATCTGCAGAGGAAACAATAACGGTGCAACGACCACCCTCTGCTAATGTATTCAAAGAGCATCCTTCCTGCAAAGCTAATGATGAGCTTCAATGGAGTGATGGTCGTAAATATTTTGACAGAAATAGTCAAGTCGACAAGTCAATAAATCAAGAAGTCAATAAGCCAAGAAGTCAATAAGTCAAGAAGTCAATAAGCCAATAAATCAAGAAGCTGAAATCTAGGACCCTTTTCTTGCCATAGAAATGGTGCACTAATCCCTTTAAGTATGGTCGTTAACAATGGGAAGTACAAGGGTATCATTTAGACTTTAGGACTTAGGTCATTACTCGTCCCTTCAGATAGATTAGCCACGGATATAGATTACTAATCCGGAAGGGTCTTCTTTGCATATAATAAGTTAAGAACAGGTCAAGAAGTCAAGAATCTGAAATTTCGGACCCTTTTCTTGCCACAGAAACGGTGCCTTTAGCTGGTAATATGGTCATTGCTTACAATGGGGAATACAAGGCTATCGTTTAGACTTTAGATTATTACTCTTTCCTTTAGGTAGATTATCCATGGTTACAGGTTACTAATCTGGAAGGGTCGACTTCTTTGCATAGAGTTTGGGGTTGTAATGCAAGCTGTTGAATGTGGGTTTTCACATTCAACAAACTATTTCAAGTTATTAGACTTGAATAGAGACTTTAGGATGTACTTATTATTTTTATTGTATACAATATATTTGTTACTCCGTAACAAACTAGAATCTTATTCTTTAAATTTTAACTCTTGCTATTAACTGATAACTTTTTTATTATTTTATAGTATTAAATATTTTCTTACGTAACACTATTTATGTGCTACAATATTTCTTGGGACTTTCTCATTTAGGGGAAGATCCGTCAATTTATGACATATTTGTAAAGCTTATATTTCAAGATAATATTTAAAGGAATATTTAAACCTAAAATCTTTGAATTTAGCTTTAGAAAACTCACATTTATGCTAAAAAAAGTCCCAAAACAAAATTTAAATACCAAAAAAGTTCCAAAAAAGTCCTCAAAAATAGAACATAAGTACCAAAAAGTTCCAAAAGTGTTCTAACTAAATGGTGGAACATGTTTTTTGATTAAAATTTCTTCTACTATAATTGATTCAGTTTCATCAAGTCTACTAAAAAAAAGAAGCAGTTCACAGCAATTTGGGACAAGTAAGCTGTTTCAGACTCTAATCAGGAATCGTTATACCTCATCTCGGAATCTAGTAGTGAGCAGTTGACCTTCGAGGTAGAGGCAAATCGAATTGAAGGTACGGTAAAGGTAATTTTCTGGGTGCGCCTCTCCCAAGAGCAATTGCTTTGCCACCATTAAAGTCTTGGGCTCTACTTGAAACATGGGCAGTGGGCACGTTGGATAACGTAGCGTGCAGTAGCATTCGAGGTAGCAAGTACTTATAGTACATACATATATATGTATAAGTATATAACTATCTTCAGGTACAAGATACGGGACAGCGGGACAGTAAGGACGTGTACCTATATACATATACATATATATATATACGCACAGAAGCGGTACTTCTAGGATCTAGCCATCTAGCCACTGTTGACTATTGACTCTTGACTATACATACTCACTATAGCCCACTCGACCGACACGCCATTTATAGAACCTCGGCAAATCGTAATCGAACCGTTCCGCGTATATGGGAAAATCCGCGCGGTAGGTATGCGCGGCTTATTTTTCCTTCGACAGAAACACGGCGTGTGATTCGTGCCGATCGTGCGATTCGTGATTCGCCAAGCGATTCCTAGACTCTAGAAAAGAGGAAGAACGTTTCTTCCTGGAAAGGAGATTTTCAGTTTTTTCATGCTCCTATATTTTATTATATAGGCAAGAAGATGTTTAAGTTTTAATTATTTCAAGGGGAAAAAATTTAGAGATTATTATTATTATCATTATTACTATTATAATTATTGTTATTATTTTATGGATTCAGAAGTTAAATGAAGAGATTTCTCTATAATAAAAAATTTTAATTTTATTAAATGTTAAAAAAGTCCCAAAAAAACTTAAATACCAAAGAAGTTCGAAAAAAAAAGTCTTTAAAAATAGGACTTAAGTACCAAAAAAATTCCCAAAAATATCCTAAAAAACAAAACCCATCTATAAATAATGTTTGAAAAAAAGTCTTAACTGAAAAGTAGAAGATAAATACCGAAAAAGATTGAAAACATGCAAACCCGAGTAGAAATTTTGCTGTGGCCCCGATTGGGCCCAGATTGGGGAATCTGGCCCCGATGAAACACACGACCCGACCAGGCCCAGACCCGAGCTAATTCAAATAATAACAAGTCCTTAGCCAATCAATTTTCATTCATTATAGATTCGACTGATGAATTATTAAAAAATTATCAAACTAATTTAAAGTAGTTTTTTATTATAAAAACTACATAAAGTGCTCCTATTTTAACGAAAAATCGAGCGAAAAATATACTTTATTCTGACATAAAAAAAAACAAAGAAAATGCATCTGAAATTAAAAATTTTACGGTGGTAATAAAAAATGTTAATTTTATTGCAGTTTACTGTTTAGTGAACGAATTCGTTACAATATTTCATTAACTGCAAATTTGTAGATTTAATCCTTAAAGCTGGTGGCATTTCATAATTTTATATTAATGTGTTATATTAGTTGTATTATTATTTGTATTATTATGAGTACCTACACTGAAAAAAAGGTTTGTTCCGGAAAACAAAATAATTTTGTTGGTATTTGTGCAACAAAATTTTTTTGTTGGCTCAACCAAATTTTTGTTGGATCAAGAAAAAATTTTTTTAAACCAACAAAATGTTTTGTTGAACGAACAACAATTTTTTTCAACCATACAAAACATATTTTGTTGGTTTAAAAAATTTTTTCTCCGAATATAAAGAAGATCACAACTTCACTATCCAACATATTCATACTCGCCATACTCAGTAGTACGATGGCCCCCATCCGAGTAATAACCGAGAAGCGCTGCTGAACTTCGGTGATCGGACGAGAAGCCTTAAACACTTCCATGCGTCCAACTGGACATATTGAGGAATATTTAAACGTAAAGGCTTCGAACTTAACTTTTGAAAATTCGTTCTTTATATGCTAAAAAAAAGTCCCAAAAAAAACTTAAATATCAAAAAAGTTTAGAAAAATGGAATCGAAATAATATAATGTCAGAAAATTCAAATTTCCGAAAAAAGTAAATTATCGAGATTTCCAATTCTGGATAAAATTTTCAATTTCCCCAAAATATAAAATACCCAAATTTTCAAATTTCCGATAATTCAAATTCCGAAAATTTCAAATTCCCGAACAAAAATATATTTCCTTGCCAAAAAATTCTAACGCGTTACTTAAAAAAAAAGTAATCCTTTATCGTTACCGTTGGTAAAAAAAAAATAAAGTTTTCCGAAACACATTACTATCAAATACTGAGGAATTTATTCACTTCAAAACAATGAAGATTTTTATAAAGTATGTAACTTCATTATCTAAGGCCATAATTCCTAGGCGAGAAAATTCGAACGAAAGAAAGAAAAAGTTGAACTTTCTCAGTCCGTAGTGAAGTTTATATCAAGACTATCGGCCGGAAGATTGCGGAGCTTTTCAGGGGGTTAAAGTCGTAAGTCGGTCCTGAATGACGGAATTCATGCCATAGCAGTTGCCTCGGCACAGTGAATGGAGCTGGCGGAAGGGCTTCGGAAATTAAACGTCCCAAGGATGGTCTTTTTTTCGCGGGGTAATGTACGACCGTTTCTTCGCGAGCAGCCTTGCCCAAGCTTCTTCTTCTCCAGCGTTCTCCTGGAGAAGAGAAGGAGCCAGAGACCTGCCAAGGCGGGCAGGACAATTTCGCTGCGATAAGGAAGTAGATCGAGGCGGAAGATAAGCGGGATCCTTTCTGTATGTTCTTGTACCTTAGTACCTTCGTACCTTCGTGTCCGCAGACATAGGTCGCGTGTACCGGTGAACCTATTGCACACCTCGTACAATGGTATACTTATGGTACATACATACTCTCGTATACTTTGGCAACTTATCTTATAACCACTTATAAGTATTTTACTTATATTCATGAACGAGAAATCTAAATGGAATTTGAGTCACCGTTATTTCTAATGAGATTGTTCGTTTTATGTGTGGGGCCTTGTTTTTAAAATCACATAGGTTTGATAAAAAAATAACCGCCTTTGATTTTGATAAAGCAGTTTTGTAGGTATATATGTATATATATACTTATAAGTAACGGATGTAACCATTTTTTTTAAATAAATGGTTTTATTTGAAGAATTGATCACTCGAAAGTTAACAGATTTTTAAGAATTGATCAGATTTCATAAAGATATGAAGAAAATTGCAAAAGATTGTAAAAATTATCCAAGAGATATCGAATAAATTCGATATATGTATTTTAAGAAAATTTTATGCGGATTTCAAAATTTAAAAGCCTTTAAAAGATTTTTAAGGATTTCAAGTAAGTTTCAAGATATTTCATAAAATTTCATATACAGGTTTAAAAAGGTTTCAAAAGATTTTGAAAGATTTTTAAATACTTGAAAAGAGTATATTATTTTGTTATTATTGTTTATTTTTTACGAAAATATAATATTCGTAATGAAATAGAAATGTATCAGTCGTAAAATGTTTATCAAGAAAATGTGGAGAGATAAATGATCAAATTTTATAATAAAATTGAGGATCAAACTTTTTGAACTCACCTTACTTGTTTATAGTCCTCTGGCCTTGCGAAGTCTTCTCAGCATCCGGCTCATCAGCATCCTCATCAGCATCCATCCTCGTCACCATTGAACACAATAAATTACACTAAACACTTTTTTATTCACTTTTATACCGACCGAGAAATGATTATTAAAAGCGAAAAAGTTAGTTACACTTCCAAACAAATTTTTCACTAAAATAGACTTTAAAAAGCAATACAAAAGAGTAAATATCAAAATTTTCTCCAAACTAGATTAAATAATTATTCCAGAGTGTCCAGCAATTCCAGCGATTTAGATTTCCTAGACTGTTTGGACTACTAAAAATTTAATGCTTTAAATACTGAAAAATGTAATTCGTTTTAATATTCACAATAATATTATAGCAATATAATATAAAATTCCTATTATTCCCAGAATAAATAATTCCCAATTCTGTAATACTTTGTTTAATATTTTCAATATAAATAATTAGAATAATGCTATAACAGTTTTCCAAACAAAAAGTGATTAGAATTTAGCTTTTATTATGTACATATCATTTATTTAATTTTCTAAAATAAATTCTCAAATCTAAATTCCCATTTCATTCTACTAATGAACTGGAAATACTTTATTCCCCCTTTATTTTACTAATAATAGAGGGAATATGGACGTATAGATTGAGAATACCATTAAATTAATTAGCAGCCAAATTCACAATCACAATTTATTGAGAAACTGTTTAGCCGGAATTCATGTTAAAGTTAATTTAATTTTTCAAAATAGTATATGAAATGTAAAGAATAAAATGAATCAAAAACGTTTTTTAATCTTGACAATTTTAAAATTAAAATTCCAAAATTTCAAATTAAAAATTTTTTAGCATCTTGAACTGAAATAGTTTTATTTTTAATACTCTCCTAAAAAATTCAAGATTTTCACATTTTCGAGGTCGCCAAACATCCTGAATTAATTAACCACAAACAAAATTTTTTACGACAAAAAAAAGATATCTTTTAAAAAGAACCTTCTTATCTTATCATCAATTGAAAATAGAACTCAATTTTCAGATTCTAATAAATTCACTTTACTGTGAGAATTAAAACGTGAGATCAAAAACACTGACTCTAAATAGCTTTATTTTATTTTTTGACACCCGACAAAAAAGACACGAAAACTCCGCGAAAATGAATGCTTTTATTCGAAACAAACAAAGAATTTCGTAGGAATAGACATTTTCAGGGAAAATGACGTATTCTCGAAAATTGGAGCACTCAGTCATTCACATTCGATGCCTAATGTAAATATTTAGAGGCGATTGCTTCCACTTTCACACTTCACAGTCTCGGAACGTGTCGAATTTCATCTTGACATCAGAATTTGTCCACTTTGTAATGAAAAACGACAGGAAAAGTCCACGTAAAATCCTGGCGAATGTTGTAAAACAGCTGCTCCGATCTTGAATCACAATTTCGCAATATCGATTTTCACTCGCGGAAACTTTATGACGACGAAACACTTATCGGAGTGCAATATTTAATCTCGGATCACAAAAACAAACACGGATCAATGCTCACGCGAAAGAAAGAATTCCCAACATTGTTGCGGCGACAATAAGTGACGTTGACCTTAATAACCTAACAAATTACATCACTCACATTTTTACTAATAACGCGAATATTTGGAGGAGATTGTTCGAACTTTTACACTCCTCGGGCCCGGAATTCGGTGAACTTCACCTGGATAAGAGTTTTTATCCGTTTTCCGGTAAAAATCGAGTGGAAAAGTTCACAATCTCGACTCCCGTGCTCCGCAAGTGAAAATCCGCGCGGACGTGTGAAAATAACTAGACAGGGGCGAATTAGAGATTTAAGGGGCCCACTGACTGAAGGTCTAACAATCACAAAGATTTTTTAAGGAATTTTAAAGGATTTTAATGGATTTTGAATGATGTCAAATTTGGAGGAATTTTAAAACACTTCAACGAATTTTAAGGGATTTGCAAAGTTTTGTGTGAAATTTTAAGAAATTTCAAACAATTCAAGGGTTTTAAGAAATTAAAAAATTTTTCGTGGAATTTAGAGGAATTTTCAGAGATTTTAAAGTATTGTAAGAAATTTTGACGATTTTTAAATGATTTTAAGAGAATTCGAGGGATTTTTATGGTTCATAAAATATTTTGTGACATATTAAAAGATTGCATGGAATTTGATGTGATTCATAATAATTTTAATGAATTTTAAAAAATGGAATATTATCCTAGAATTTTAAAGAATTTCCAAAAGTTTCTACGAATTTGAAGAGATTTTCACAAATTTTAACGAATTTGAGGAGATTTTTATAACTTTTAAAATACTTTATGGATTTTGAAGAATTTTAAAGTTTGCCGGGTAATTTTATTGAGGGATTTCAAAAGATTTTTAGGACTTAAGAGATTTCGTAGAATTTAAAAGGATTTGGAAAGTTATCGTCAAATTTTTAGGATTTCAAGAGGTTTTCTGATTTTTTAAACATAGGACATTTATAAATTTTGGCTAATTCAAATAATAACTAACTAATTTACTTGTTTCGATCGGTTAATTTAAAATAATTTAATTACTTACTGACGAAATTTTAATTCTTCAATTTAAATTATCAAACTATAGCATTAGAATTATCAAAATTGATAATTTTATATAAAAATGTCAATTTGGTTTAAAATACTTAAAAAAAAAAGAATTTTAATATTTTCTCTGATCCGCATATTTCTATTTAAAAAATGAGAGGACAACTAAAAAGTTAAAAAATAAAATATTACATATTTATGAAGTAAAATGAAGAGTTCGAATTGTGATCTTAAAACTTGGATCTAAAACTTGGATATTTATGTAATTTTCCAGAACAGTAATAAAATTGGCGTTATTGAAGATAAAAGCACAAATTTCTCTATCACGTGTCTATATATATATCTCAAATCGTGAAAGATGAGTCTCGTAATATTTTCTTATTCGACTAGAAATAAGATACCATTGTCAGCAAGAATAATGCGGAAGGACGATTTTGATTTGCGAGACGGGCAGCATATTTTTCTGGGTTTCTGGGTTTCTACGATGCACTTGTGGTCGTATGATCGCGGTATGTATATAATACAAGAATAAGCCCCTATGGCTCGCTGGTAAATGTGCGAGGGTGTGAAAAGCTGGGCGATATCATAAAAGTAAATGTAGCAATAAAACGTATCGCGGAATATTGAAAAGAATCGATACTACGCTTTCGCCTCACACGTTACGACACATATGTGGCAATGTAAAGTTTTCACATTCAGAAACACTTGCTTCTCAAGTACTTTTTAAATCAGAGAAATCACACTTTAAGACAAAATATAAGAAAACTCTAAATCTATATGTATTCTTATTATTTTTATTCAAATTATTATATTGAATCCAGGATTGTAAATATACACTATCGAACGGAATTGTGAGTTCACCTTATTTTGATGTTTGTTTAATTTAAGTTTAATTAAATTTAATTAAATTGAAGATTAAATTTTTCTTTTAAGTAAGTTATTAAGTAAGACATTGCAAAAAAAATTTTAAATCTACATGTATTATAAAAATATCAATAACTTTTGAAATAATGAACATTTGTAATTTCTGGGGCTCATTTTAAAGGTAAATTTTTATGTAATCTGACAAACTTATTGGCAAACTTGTAGAGAAAGGCAAAACATCACGCAGTTCTCATAAAATCCGTTCGCACATAGAGTACTCAAAAGCTGGAATGAATCTGAATAATACTTGCATAAATATCAAAGATTCAAGGCCCGTAAGTAAACATGGCATAGTTTCTTCTTTCTTGCCCCCTGTGAAAGGCACGCATCTGCAAGAAATTCTATGCGTGTTTAAATATACATAAGTGTGTGTGTGTGTCTTTAGTCGACTCGCGTCAACGCGTTCCAATTTTCATTCATGGACTATACTAGCTGCCAATTGTGAAAGGATCGATGGACTGCGACTGCAATTTATTAGAACACGAATATTATCTCTGGATCATAATTTAAAATTTTTTAGGCGGCCGAAAATACGCAAAAGCCAAGATTCTGCAAAAAGATTGAATCTCTTAGAAACTCTTAGAATCATATTAATAAACATTTAATTTCGCAGTCATCTATTAATAAACGTAACAATTTTAAATGAATTTGCGAAACGTTTTCAAACGCTTTCAAATAATCTCCTTTCATAGTTTAAACTTTCGGTAATATTTTTCGATGGTAGAATTTATTCAAGAATTTATTGATTTCTGGTGAAAGAAAAGCCGGAAAATAAGTTTTGCATAAGTATTCTGAGAGATTGTTATTTCGAATTATAATTTGTTATGTCGTGAATTTATTGGAGGGAAAAAAAGTTAAAGAGCCCTGCGTAAATCAGGAAACAGAAGCGGGAGCGATAAATTTTATAAATCGCGAAGTCGGCTTAAGGGTAGTGTAAAATCGAGTTCATAGCGACACGCGTCCCAGGCCACCTCCTTCCACCCCTTTTGCGACAACGACCCAGGGCGCTCACTCCTTTCCACGTACATTCTCATTTGCCTGTCGTGTTTTACAACTCGTCTCTCGTTTCACAGCCGCTAAATGTGAGGAATGACTGGACTTGTTCTCCACGACAAATCATAGCGTTTGCTCCCTCCGTAAACCCTATACAGCAATTGTAATTCGAGGAAAAACCACGTTACGACATTCTCGACAAATGGTCATTACTTCGGAGTTTAGTGCCACTATAACAGTTAAGGAAAACTTGAGGGAAAGTGAGCAAGTGTTTAACGGTTTATATCAAGTTTACGAGATGACAAATTCGTTGTATAAATTTGATGAAAGAGCTATTTAGAAATAAGGGGTGTGAAAAAAGGGGGTTAGTAGAAATAGGGAAGGTATTTAGATAAAGATATTATAAAAATCAGGGATGCAAATAATTAATTACATCTGTAATTAATTACTAGAGTAATTAATAATTACGTAGACAAATTTTAATTATATTCAAAATAATTAATAATTACAATATAAAATTGTAATTATAATCGAAATAATTAATTATTATAAAGTAAAAATTGTAATTGTACTCAAAATAATTAATAATTATAAAAGAAAATTGTAATTATACTCGAAATAATTAATAATTACATAGTGAGAATTGTAATTATACTAAAAATAATCTTAAAAAAATGTTGAATCCATAAACAGTTTAGAACACTCAAAATAGTAATAAAAATATTTCACAACAATTTAATCTTATAATATTAATATTATTAATAATAAGACTAATAATAATATTATTTCAATAAACAGCTTTTGCATAAAAATTCAAAACTTTTGAAATTTATAAAGACACTGAAATACTTGTGATCGTAAACACGACCGAATGCGATCTAAAGTAACATTCTTCCCTTTTGTAGGTAAATACACAAATAATCTCTCGCTTTCCGAATAATTGAAAATTTAAAAAATTTTTTTTTAGAATTAATTCGAGTATAATTACAATTTTTTTTAATGACCCTGTTAGAAATTTTTCTGTGGTCCCGATCGGGCCCAGATTGGGGAATCTAGCCCCGATCGGATCTAGATCGGGGGATTTCAGACAGGGGATGAAACACACGGCCCGACCAGGCCCAAACCTGGCAAAAACTGGCCCGATCGGGCCGGGCGTTTCATCACCGATCTGGGCCACACGGGGATTAATTATTTCAAATATAATTACAATTTTCTTATGTAATTATTAATTATTTTGAGTAGAATTACAATTTTTACTTTGTAATGATTAATAATTTCTATTATAATTACAATTTTATATTGTAATTATTAATTGTTTTGAGGATAATTACAATTTCTTTTATGTAATTAGTAATTAAAAATGGATAATTAATCATTTTTGCAACCCTGATAAAAATATATGGAAAAATTATAATATAGGTATAAAAAATTGGTTACTTAGAAAAACGAAGATTGTTCGAAAAAGGTAAAATTGAAAAAATGAAAGTTGTACAAAATAGGGGTTACATATATAGTAAAATACATAAAATGATATTATGAAAGGAATCTGCTGCAATTAAAAGGTTTGCAACCCCTAAAGACATTAAATACCCGAATATGTCAGCTTTCGGATAGGACCGTGTCTCCAAAATTAAGGGAGGGTCGTCCTGAATTCAAAAGGGAGAATGTCCCTCAGGATACTGAAAAGTTATCATATATATTAATACTCAACAATAAGACTTGCAATTCTCAAAGGAGGTAAGCGAAATTAAAATGTTAATTTTACATGCTGCCGCAGTTGAAATCTTCCAGTTTTTTTTTTTATAAGAAACTAAATTAAATATTTCTCAAGTCATCTACTGAATCTGACATTATACTCTCTCAATAAAAATCTTAATTACAAAAAAGAGAGGAAATAATTTTTCATCTATAAAAAATATTCTACCAGATTCCCAATTTTTTAATCACACCTTAGAAATACAGATATAAAGTCGAAAATAAGAGCTCTAAAACTGTCTAAAAGTAACAAAAAAGTAAAAAATACATACATAAATGTACAATCACCATCTAATTTCTCCCGAAAGGGACATCAGATCCGACATTTCAATTACCGCACAAAAAAGCTTCCTAAAAAACAGAGCCTTAGTTCCAGATTAATGGTTATTTGTCCAAAAATAAATCTTTCTCAGAGTATAGACACTCATAAATAACTGGCACGCCGCGAATCAGCAGCAATATAGGCAAAGTTTTCGCGGTCGTGATAAATCTCACAGTTCGCGGAATGAGTAAACTGTACAGTGTGAATAGGTGGTTAAAGGGGGTTGTCAGGGGGAAGGGCAAGGTGTAAGTTGTAACAGTTGAATCAGGAGCATCTCAGCTCTGCTTTTCGAGTAAGGACCAAAGAGGCTCGCCTCTAGCCTCTACTTTCGGGTAAGGGTTACAAGTTCGACCCTGTTGTTAGTCTCTTGGTAGCCAGGTTGGTTTCCAGTTTACCAACAAGTTCTTGAGCTTCTTGTTCATTGTATGCGTACTTGGTACACTTGGCTGTGGCTTTACAGAGACTCGCTTCTTGGCTCGTTTATCCTGCACATTTAATTGCAGTTATGCTAGTCCGCCAGGTCCATTTTGACCATGATGGTCACGTTATGGTTGACCGAGCGATTTGATGCCCGAAATGTGGCTGGACCACAGAAGAGACGCCAACCACACGTAATATGCACTCCAGGTGATGTTTAATCTTCCCACAATTGGTCACAAGCCTCTTATTCTTACGCTTGATATATTACGTATATTTTACCTACGTTAGATTTCATTGCGTAAATGCGAAAAGTGGAGAAAGTGCAGCAGCTAGAAAATATGATGATCACTGTTTCAATAATCTTTGCAATTTTGGATATGCAAATCGATTTAAACACTTTTCAGCTTAACCAAGTACAATGCATTGTGATGTTACCTCAAATACATTGCAGTTGTCACTTGGCATACACAATAATGCCATTTTATATAAAAATTCCAAAATCGGGCTAAATGTCTCGCTACTTGATCATTATCATGTCCATAAGATATCTAGATAATCTCGAAGCAGAATTTCTGCATGGCGAACAGAAAAGCCAGTTTCTCTCAAGATGGCAGCTTTAACATTCGGATTCGTTGAACATAGTCGAAGCATCATCCCCTTGCTTCCTCTCACTCGCTAAGAAATGCACAGGTACGAGACAAGTTCTGGACGCACAGTCTGACGCATATATACGTGGTTATGGACCAGGTATGGCGTAGTAGCGAGGCGGCGTGTTGGTAGCGATAAATCATGGGTTACCACATTGTAGCCCAGTAAATCATCGGACGCGGGGAACGCGAGAGCTTCCCAGCGTGAAATGAAACGAATTCATCTCTGTCAACCCCCACTACGTGCTTCCATCCGCCTCCTCTTCCGTCTCTCTCTCACACCCACATACTCCCTTTTCCTTCTTCTCTTTTCCTCTTTATTTCCCTCTTTTTCCCACCGTCGTCCTCTCTCGCTCTCTCATGTTAAGCTTTCTATCCTCTCTGCACGCACCAGGATAGGCAGAGAGTAGATACCGCCTATGCAGACTTCTACATATCTACTTCTGTTGTAGATACATAACTTTGGAAACACCCACCCACCCCCACCTAACCCCTTTACCCTTTTATCTGATCCCACGTCATCGCACGTCTTTCACACGCACTAACTTTTCCCCCACCTACTTTTCCACTTTTTTCTTTTTTTTTTGACTTTTTGGGTTTTCTTGGTCACAATGCTTATAATTGTATATTGTATTATAATTGTATTGTATCTTATCAGTGTTTGACACGCTACTGTCTGAAAGTAACGCGTTACCTTTACGTTACTTTTTTTTTATTAAATTTTTAATACATTACTTGAATGCCCCAAAAGAATTTTAAGAATTTGATACATTTGATTCATAACTGAAAATTATATTTACAGTTAGGTAAAATAATTTTAAAACTACTGAATTTTTCTATAAGCTCTCCTTTATTTAAACCATTAATATAAATTAAACAAATTTTACACAAATCTAATACATTCTCTCTGATGAGAATGTAAAAATTAATGATCAGTTTATACAATTTTATACATCTATCGCTCATACGATATCTTTTATCCAAAAGAATCAATCCACTTGATCAGAAGTTGATCTTTTATTCAAAAGAATTTTTTTATCTTTTATCCAATAGAATTAGTCCATTTGATTGGTTTTCTTGATATTTAAATATTTAATCTAATAATCAGCATTCCAAATTTTTATAAAATAACGTTTAGTAATGTGCGTTACTTAGCATTACCGTTACCAAAAAATTGTAACGCGTTACCGTTACTTTTTTTTTTTTAAATAACGCGTTACCGTTACTAGAAAAAGTAACTTTTCTGGTAACGCGTTATAAGTAACGCGTTACTATCAAACACTACATCTTATCACAGTAAAATCTTTTGAAATCTCTTTAGATATCTTGAAGCCTTTGAAATCTTTAAAAATGGCTTAAAATCTTCTTTTAATTTCTTTTAAATATTAAAAATCTTCAAATCTATTGAAGTGTGTTAAATTTCTTGAAATCTATTGATTTCTATAAAATCTTTCGAAATACCTTGAAATCTTTTTAAACTTTGAAAACTTTTGAAATTTCTTCAATCCCGCTAATTAAATCCTCTACAATCTTCTAAAATACGTTTGTAATACAAAAATATTTTGTAATAATTTGAAATCACTTGAAACCTTCTAAATTCTTTGAAATATAAACCTACTACCTACTACCTACTATCTACCTGCTTTCATAGAAGCAGGTTTTATGAAAGGATTGTTTTTGAGACTAAAATAAAATTATTGAGAATTAAGATATTCCATAGAATATCTTAATTAATATTCTATAGAATATCTTAATATCCTAATGTTGTAAAATAAGATTTTTTTCAATTTTCATAAGTATAAATGACTGACAAAAGCGCGCATTATATTCTAATACTGTACACTCTTTATATTCCTAAGGTTTTATAATTTTGTACAATTGACCTTCGTGTTAGAGAATTTTTTCTTTTTTCTAGAATCTAGAATTGTTGATTAGTACTTGGAAAGGAATTCTGAACACATTATTCATTTTATAACTACATTATTCATGCTGGTATCTTACTCAAGGATTCTCTCAAAATTATGCGTAGAATCGTGCTTGTTCGTAAAAAAGGAAAGGTTCATAAGGTCTCGGATGGAGATTTATTTCAAGTTTGGCACAGCACTTCTCTGAATGTCTGCATTAGAAATTGGTTTGAAATTGATTACCAGGAAAATTTTCTTATAACTTCAGAATGCAACGACTGCTTTTCAAACTCACGTAAACCACCAAACCTGATTATCTGCAGGAAACTTACCTGCAATAAAAAAAACATATTCATTCAATTTTCCATCTTGATTAGAAATTATAATAAAAATTGTGCTATTATCATTATATTATACGCGATGGGACTCCTCTTTAATTTCCAACCCTTATTCGTGATAATTATCGTGTAGTAACAACCAGTTAAATGGACATAAAATTAATTATTTAGGATACAATCAGCGCTGTGTATTTTCCTTAAATCTGTATATTTAAATCATTTCAACCCCCGCGATTTTGCAGCGCTCGTCGCGTCGACTGTTGAAGTACACACACATACATATAATACTGGCGCTCCTTGTTCTCTCGACGCCTGAACTAATGACAAACAAAGCATGCCGACGCATATTAATGTACTCGCGTTATACAATGTGTCCTTACTTTTGTCCTGCAATCAACCCAGCTTGATTCAGCAGAAAAATTATGTTAAATTTTAGCAAAAAGTTAGAAACGAAAGTAGAAATGTATAATAAAAATTTAAATGAAAGATTGATTACTTTCTTGATTACTAATCTGATTCTTACTTTTACATTCTCATCAAATGAGAAGGTATTGTTTTTATTGTTTTATATACGACAAATAAGAGGTGTCTTTTTGTAAGGTGTTTCTACATCAAATAAATAATACAGACGCCTTGGATTTGAATTTGTTTATAATTCTCTGAATCCTTTCAGCAAAAGGAGTGCAAAAGCATAAATTAATGGCTAGTAAAACTAAATAATAACATCAACGAATAAAAGCAAACATGTAAAATAACATGATAAATTATTTATTTCATATGATAAATGGCTCAAATATGATAATAGAATCGTTAATAAATTCTCGAGATTGGAAACATTCTACAAGAAAGTGCTAAATAATAATAAATTCCGTTTGAAATTATGAAATGATAGATTATAGGATGGAAATAGCATAAAATAATAATGAAGATGAAAAATTCGTTTGATTCTCTAGTCGCTATCAATTGCGTGGATACTTTGCGTTTCGTCGATATAAGGTAGTATATAGTATATATAATATATATAGCCGCCCCCGCGAGTTGCACGTCAGCACCGCAATATTTATCGTAATTTGATACAACCGGGCCAGGAACAAAAAATTGCTGGTAGCCAGAGAAGCAGAGGGAAGGCCCATACATCGCGAGCAGCTCAGACGCAGCCGCGCCTCCACCCTCTTCGTCCCTTTCAACCCCCTTTTCATCTCCCTTTTCGTCCCCCTAAACCCCACCCCCTCCTCTTATCCACATGGCGAAGCGCTTTCCTTTGCCCCAGGGTTTTTCCACTACCTTCTCATTCTTCACCCTTCCACGTCACCTCCTCCCAATATACGCGTTCGTTTTTCCCAATCTCGAGCTCTCGAAACTTCTCGAATATCCGTTTTTTTGCCTGGTTCATCGATCATAAAGGATAAACAGTGGCGAGGAATTTATAAGACTAGCCAATAAGTTTGCGTATTAGTGATCGATATTTTAAGACAAATTTTGATAGAAAAGATTATAAAGGATATTTTAGGAGGTCTCTAATAATTTCGAAGGGTTAAAATGAAATTTCAAGGATATTATTGATATATATATTGATATATATATATCATAATAGCATTGTAGTTTCCGCAACTTTACTCCGCGAGTAGAAATTTTGCTGTGGCCCCGATCGGGGGATTTCAAACCGGGGATGAAACGCCCGGCCCGATCGGGCCAGGTTTGGAAATTTCTAGACGGGACGCACTGAATAATAAATATTTTTTGCTAAAACTAGGCCATTTACCTTCGTGTTTTACAAACGGAGGTAAATGGCCTAGTTTTAAAGAAAAATATTTATTATTGCGAATGTAAAGTTGCGGAAACTAAATTTAATCTTATGGTAATTACTACATGCCCTTATATTAATGAGATTTGACGAAGTATAAAAAAATTTCCAAAGATTCGATCAGCTTTTAGAAGAGTTTAGAGAATTTAAAAAAATTTCCATTATAATTACGCAAATTGCGTAATTAATAGACATTTTTGGAATTTATTATTACAAACACTGCGTAACGCAATATTTCAAGAAATTTTATTACGGGATTTATAAGTATTTCAACAAATTTTAAAAGTTCTAGCTTAGTTCCGAGTGGATAAATTTGAAATTTATATATTATACTTTGAATCTGGTTGAATACCAAAATGAAATATTAAACTAAGACACATGAGCAAATAATTAAATACACTTTATGTATTTTTATATCCACAAATAAAAAAGATTATCAAACATGTTAAAATATCAAAAATATCAAACATTTAAAATACTATTCCTCTCAAATCTCATTTCGTTTCAACTTCCTGTGTTCATTGAAGGTACGGAATCATTTAAGGCTCTGCGTATTTTAAAGATGTCATTTTTTAATTTCCGAGTTTGCAAATTTGATAAATTCTCGTAAAAACCTAGACATGTAAGAAAATTCCAAAACCACAAAATAAAAATCAATCCCCATCAAATAAAAGCCTCGCTTCTGTTTAACATCAAGAAAAAACCGGTTTGCTAATTGGTTCTCTCCCTCGAATGGTTCCTTTCTTTAATCAGTATCAGGGTTGAATGTGATGGTTTCTCTCGGGGGTTTCAACCCTATGGCGTGGGGGGAGGGGGGCTGACCTCGAATGGGGCTTGTTCCGGAAATAGAGGGGGTGAGGAAGTACGGGGTGGTTTTCTCGCGTTGCGGTGGCAGACTATTACGCGACTTCCACATAAATTGGATGTCGCTGCTTCCAAATGTATGTAGCGATAAATCCCAAGAAGAAAAATAATGGCGGCTCATTCTGTAAATGGCGTAAAACTTAAAACCGTGTGGCCCTCTCGACATTCTTTATGGACGGCCCGACGCATCCCTATCAGCGTTGCTATCTCTCTAGATAGGAAACATCAAGCAAACCATCGTCGGAAGACTCCTAAATGGAGGTGGTGTTAAGGGATATTTTTCTGGGGTTAAATAAAATGGGGGTGAGTCTATTGCTGGAATGTTTCCTTATTTTCTTTATTCGTCGACCAATTCTCAGGACGAGTCGGGCTTCTCGCTTGCGCGAGATATTGCGCTGTGGTGATAACTCACCCCCTACCTTGGTATTACCCCCCCAGCCCCTCTAAAGTCACCCCATCCTCGAAAAGGAAGCTCGGAACCATCCTTATAGTCGACTTCATTGCGCGCGGCGCACGTTTGTCTCTCGACGCGTACGTGTCACCCCCCTTTTTCCACCCCCCATCCACCAAGCGACCCTACCCACACCAACATGGATCTACCACCCTCGATTCGGTTCTTCCTTCGTCTATTCAACCCCTCAAGGCAACGTCACCAATTTCCCACTCTCGACCCTTCGTCCTATGCACCTTCACCATTTTTCTGGAATAGACGTCCCAAACACACTAGAACGCTTTGTCTTTATTTCCCAACGACATCTAATGTCCATTCCGATCAGTCCCTTTGGCTTGAGTTTATTTCTTTAGCCGTCACTGACCAGGGGAAGCGAGTAAAGAATGTGTGTGGATTTAGATTGACTGGTTTTTTCTCCCTTGTGAAATAAATTATGTAAAATTTGTAGTTTTGTTGAGAAGAGTTATTTGGTGAAAAGATTTCATACAATTTTAATGGGTTTCTCTATTCTGGTTTTAGGAGAGTTGATGACAAAGATTGTGTGTTAAAGTATAATTTTCATAAAGGTTCTGAAGATTTAGATTGATGAGGGGCGATTTTTATACGAATATGTATCCTCAATTAATTTTAAAATAGATTTTAGTGTCATTTACGAATTAAGAACAGAAGAAGTGAAGAACTAAAGAACAAAAGCGCGAAAACAGTATATCGCAGAGTCGCAGACTAATAAAGATTAATTTACTGATTCTAGTTTCACTTCGACAACAATTACTAATGGCAATAAGAAATAAATAGAAAAAAATCTTGGCAAATTGCAAAATAAAGAAAATTTTTCCAAATCATAACACAATCATGAAATATGGAAGAACATGAAATGGTAAAGTTTTCGATTCGATGAGCTGTGAAGCTTGAAGCAAAGCAATTCAACTTTTTCCCAAGAACTAATCCAATCCATGGAGTCATGGACTATATATGTATGTACTATACAATATGGAAGTATAGGGTACACCAAGTTGCGTGTGCGAAACAGATAGGGAATCTAATTTCCTAGTAGAGGGATGTCCAGATCCCGGCAAGCATCCCTCATTGTATTATTTATACGCAGCCGAAATTGGTACCTAAGCATGCCAAGCACGCACCTATTTTCTCTGGAGTTGGTGCGAGCAATGCCTTCAATTCCTAACGTTTTCTACATCTCGAAAATATTCATATATAATATAGTCGAACGACATTTTCCAGATGAATATACGCCATTTGGCCTGCTTTAATTTCCACCGTGAGACGCATCGAAATTATCTCTTAAATAAGGACCTTGACCTTTAAAAGGACACTTTTTATGAAGCAATTGCTGCAAGAATTTTCTGGCATTGTAAAAAAATATATTCTGCACAAAATTCAAACGCCAATTTTTTGAAATTTAGAATACAAAAACATCATAGTTGTTGGTAGTCTTTTAATAAATATTCATGATTTATTAAAACAAATCTCATTAAAACTTTCTTCCCTCTTGTTTTAATCCTTCCCAAAAAAAGGCTTATATCTATCGCCTTCCGTAGATTAGATTCAACAAAACCCTAAATTATCCCCGACAATCGAACGAAGTAGAAAAGTTGCAAAAGTTAGATGAGGGTCCACTTCTTCCGCACTTGGACATTTTTTTCAAGACTATTTTTGTCATCGATGCGTGTCTCTATTTAGCGTGCCCTGCAGAGACAGCCCTGAGGGATCGAGGAGGAATAAAGCGACGCTTCGAAAGCCAATAATTGGAATAAACTCGTATAGACTTATACGTATATATATCCAAGCATGCCATTTCCCAACAGATCTCGTTTCACGGCTCGATTCTGTCACGAACCGAGCTTACGACTTTCAGGACCGCATCCTCGATGCGAGGATAACTAGAAAACTTCTTTTCCACCCTCAGCCTCTGACTTTTTTACCCTCTTACCTCCCACCATTCTTTTTAGTTTAGTTTTCAAGCCCCGCGGCCTAGGGTCTTTTCTTATCCTTTGCGCCCTTCGCATAGAGCAGATACCTCCGCGTAGAGTGGAACGTGTTCATCCAAATGCGCTGTTAAAATTTTGGACACAATCTCTCCATTTGTCTTGCGGGACCTAGAAATAAATCTCCAACGGCTCAGCCGGCTAAGAAAAACGCCGCCCTCCGTGCCTCCGCGCGTAGACACCCCCTGTGCTTCTGCGCCCGCCTGTTCTTTTTCTTTGTCTCTCACAACCCCTTGTGAAACGGTGCACGAGAGCTAGGAACAACCCCGCACCCTCTTCCGATGCTCCATCGATAAATCATAATATTCGTATTAACATTCCTAGCACTTCCTTCCTACGAGCGAGCTCCTGCCTCCGCCCATGAGAATACACGATCTGTCCGCCTCAACAGCCTCCAGGACACTTCTTCCATAACTCTGAGAACGTTTTATTCCCGAAGATGAAGGACGAACTTCAAGGAAAGACATTTCTTGTTACGATCATCGTCAGGCGAAATTTGATATATTACGGGGACTTTATAGAATAGATAATGTCATCTTGAAATCTCTTTAAACTCTTTAAAATCTTTTGAAATATCTTCAATTTATTCTAAAAAGATGATGAAATCGAAGTCGAAAAAACCTAACACCTTTTCCGGCAATCTACACGAAGGAAACTGGATATTAAACTGTAATATCTAGCTATTTAACTATGGGACGACTATCTAGATATTTAGATATAATATCTTGATATTAAAACTTAATATCCAAACATTAAAATATATAATCCAAATATTCTAACATCTAATATTTTATTATCTGGATATTAAGTTTTAATATCAAGATATTATATCTAAATATCTAGATAGTCGTCCCATA